>JAVQIZ010057554.1:0-11770 GCA_036023535.2 Galaxias brevipinnis
TATAAATGAATCAGCAAATATGACTGAAATAATCCAATATGAGCTTATAAATGTGTTAACTTCCAAACTTTATGTGCCTACAATTTGACGAGCTCACAGGTTGTTTTTAGTGCATTCAAATTTTAAACAAAAACATCACTTTCCCTATGATTATATGCAAGTATACTCGTCTCAATCATAATCAAGCACAATCAAGCACAAACCTATTCAATCTATAGGTCTATTCAAATCTATTTATTTATAATATATTTGGCAGAGTCGAACTGGTGCTTAACATTCAAGAGTACATAGTGGATAAGCACCCTGGCCAAAGTTCAGTTTCCGTTCAAAGTCACTGCGTTATACATTGAACACATTAAAGTTGTGTTTCATAGATCTACTATAGTACAGGAACATCCCAACACTGCGTGTCACATGTAGGACTAACAGCAGTGTGTGTAAAGAGAGATTCTAACAGTACTGTCTCTTTGCCTATGCCTAGTAGTGTAACTGCCTGAGGGCAGGTCTTAAAAGGGAGACAGACAAAGGTCAAACATTCTTTTCACTTCTGACTTCCTAATTTGTTGCTGCTCAATCTGGAAAAATAAAACAAAATGTCATGGGTAACACTACAATTTTCTCTTAACTTTGGAACAGATAACCCAACTAGACTCATGAAAAATAGGGAAAGTTTTTGCATGTTTTCCATGAACTTTTTCATACAGGCAAAATGCGCTCAGTACTAAATCAATATCCTGAAAATTACTGTCTGGCCTGCTTTGGCTGCTGATCTGTCGGCTTGACTGGAACCAGATTGTCCTAGGACACGGAAAAGATTACACTCAAAATATAATCGAGTTTAATTTAAAGTAAGTTTATCTTTCCCAACAAGTTTGAGAGTCTATATTAGGGTAATGGTGGCGTCACTACAAGAGTGTAAAAGTACAAGCCTGCTTATAGACGACAAAGCATACAACCAAAGGTGCATTGTTCCTTTTCATGCGGGGAAGTAATGCAGCACTTCCTTTTCTTTCATTATACCCAAGTGTATGCCCAACCATACTAAACAAGATGATTATTCAGCACGTACCATCTTCCCATCGACAGTGTACAGCCGCTTGACCACTCCAGAATCCAGTTTGATGGCGTCTGTGATGTCTGTCAGAACTTGCTCAAAGGAGTGGGCGGTTTTCTTATTGAGCAGGATGCGTACGGCCTTGCGAGGTTTCACCCCACTGCGAATAATGGTCACTAGTTTGGGTCGAATAAAGTCCTTTTCTTCCCTGGCTTCTAGGGCTCCAGCTACAGCACTACCAAGGGAGGAGGGAACCCGGGAAGACACAGCGGTTCTTGCTCCAACTGACCAGTTAGGATTTACATTCTTTGTGTAGTCCAACTTCTTGTAAGGCTCTATAGACCCACACACATAGCTCTCCCCTGCAAGGAGATCAGATTTTGCAATATAAACGCTAGGAGAAAGATAGTCTGTATTTTACATGCAAGGTTGTCAAGTTTCGTATCCTATCCTTACTTTTAGAGGTGTATTATGTACAAATACCCTTCACTTATTGCAACTGCACAGACATGGATTGAGTTAAAAATCATGCCAAATCTAGAACACACTTACCTTCAACCAACTGCTCCATGCTTGTTATCTTTGAGGTGCCATCAATAGAATAAATAGTCCGGACGCCCTGGGGCAAGTTGACATTGTCGGATAGAGACCGTGTGAGGTCAGCTAGCAGGGCATCTATAGACCTGAATCTATCTTGGGAAATTGCATATACAATCCCTTTAAAATACCGGTCTCCATTGCGGTAAAAACGAACCTTCTTGGCCTTCTTTTCTGTGCTCAGGGCTTGAAGTGTCCTGGTTCTGTAAAGGCTGCAGTGAGCACTGTGCGTGGGACTTGGGAGTCCATTCCCTCTAGAGCCCCTACGGTTGTGCCTCTGGGCTTTGTTCCTCTCATCGAAGTGCTCCAGTTCCATGATCAATCGAATAATTTTCAACTATGAAGCAGAAAACAGACAGTCCATTTTTAAAAAAGAGTGGAACATCATTTTAGAGATGAGATCAACTTTGAAATTGCAGAGTAAACCATGTGGTCTATACTGGTGATGTGAGCATGCTCATCATGCATGCTGGCTAAATGGCCTTACATTTGTCAAACCACTTTCATGTTTCTGTCTGTATATTTATTCTTTTGCTATGTTATTTTAAATCATGTTGAAGACAAATTATGGTCCAGTGGGATTTCAGTCATGCTCAGGGTATAGGCCTATAATTATGGGAAAATCTCATTCAAACGAAATATCATACAGCATCACACTACAATTGCAGATTTTAGGTTGCTTCTTACCTTTTAAGAGAATTAGATAGTCAGTCTACTTCGCATTTGATATTTATCTTTGATTGCTTCCTTCGTTTCGTTATGGTCGCAACATTTGCGTTCCTTTGTTGCCCTGACCGTGCGCTGCTGCCTGGGTGTGTATGTGCAAGGTAGAAAGGCTGGGTTGGGCTGCAGCTGGTCTCTCCCCCTTTTGCAGTGATTTATATTGGGGCCGCTCTTCCGTTTGTGAGATGGGTGGAAACGCGTGGACCCCACCTTGCGCACATCTTGCTCTCTCCTTCTGTGGGTAGTAAGGTAGCGTAGCCAACTCCTTAGTTCGAGAATCCGGGGATGTGGTTTGCTTAAGAATGATCATTCAGTAGCGGCCCAGTAGATTTTACAAATCCCAGAAAATAGTAACACTTCTGCCATGCAGCACATGGCTATTGCTGCGAGCAGCCGCCTGACCTACACATTGGTTAAATAAAACAACTGGATGAAAACCTCGGCGTTCAATGTTAATTTTTTGTAACTGCAGGAAATATGTAATGGCCAGATGTTTATCCAACTAAATTGGTGACTTTAATTCTGCATCTGTAAAAGATGTGCAATTTACTTTTGTTTGCAAAGTGGATGTAATTAGTGTCTTTAATTTTCATCTGTAAAAAAAAAGATTTGCATTTCATGTCTGTTTGTAAAAGAGACGTCAAAGTGTGACGAATTGTCTCACGTGAGTAACACATCTTCAATTTAAGCATATACTGTATCCTCATTCTGCACATACGCATATTCTTTCTGCTTTTGCAAATCTTCACTCTAGTTCGACCATTGCTCTCAAGACACGCGAATTTTTCTAGTAATATTTTAACTGTGACTGACTAAAACATTGGAGCACGGATTGACCAGCCCAAATCAGGTTATTTTCTGATTGGTCAATGTTTGAGTCCCCATAGGTAAATACACTCTCCTGTTAAAGCCAGCGCGTTCTGTTGCTCACCGATTAGTAAAAATGTTGAGTTCTTCGCCAGTATTTTAGTTGACCAATCAGGCAAGAACCCGGTTTCGGAACTGCTGCTTTTGCTTGCATTAGTTTCGTCCTTACTATTTTATCAAGGATATCAACTTATTGCGTAAAGGGCTATTTCTTTGGCATTTTAGGCGGTCTGTTCGCATACTTCTTTTATTGATACTGCATAGACTTTCCCCGTCTGCAGGTGAATAGTTGTTTTGGGCGTCAATCGCGCGCTTGGTAATCCACATTGTAACAGTCGTGTAGTCGTGTTGCTACATTTGTAAATCTCCTGGCAATTTCTGCTTTGACTTCACGCGGTCTATAATTGAAAACAAAAAGGCTACAGATTCTGTCACATTGTGTACCTATCAATTTGCCAAATGTGCGTATCGATCTCACTGATGGTGAGTTGATGAAGCGTTAATTTTTTTAAGAAAGGAGGGGTCAAATAATTGCGTCTTGACAATTGGACACCTATGTTTTCTTTACACCCTCAACCCCTTGAATCGCTGGCTCTTAATCTAATTAATTTAGACAGGATTTAAACTAGTCTTCAATGGCCTTTGCTGATCTCTGGCGTATCATATTTCAATGTAGGACAGGAAATTGTAGATAGGACAGTAGATTCTTCCCTTTCAGGATTCATGCTATATACTTTCAAAACTATATACATATATATGTGTGTGTGTGTTTGTGTGTGTATATATATATATATATATATATATATATATATATATATAAGTTTTAGGCAGGTGTGAAGTCTTCACATTTAGAAAAAAAATATATATATAAATGTTCATTGTTTTTTTTTTTTTTACGAATTCATAAAACACAAAGTGAGGGAAAATCAAAGCTGTATCAAATCGAAGTTTGGCGTGATCTCCCTTCGCCTTCGAAACAGCCTCCCCTGCCTAAAACTTATGCACAGGACCGTACAGTATATACACATAGCGAGGGGTGCCCTCGTGTGGTGGGAGTTCTAAACATTTCGGCTGGACTGCATTTTCTCATCTTGATTTTTTTTTCTCTATTGCGTCATGCAGACCGAATCTACAGTATCAATTAATCTATTATATTGCTAACAAGGTTTCATCAGCAGTCTACCTTATCCATCCCACATTGATTTCCTCCTTAGGGGTGTGTATAATATTTCCTATCAGTCAATATTAGATATATTAAACTTATTTATTTCTTGAAAACAATTTTCTCTAATTTTATTTTCTGTCTCACATTTCTTCTCCATTGTTTGGAGCACATGGATTCCGGTCTGCGGAAGCTCAACTCACATCTATTTGTCATACAAGGACAGCCCACTGATGTGTTCCCCAAGCTGTTCAAGGTACCAATTAGACGAAAGTAACCCAGACAATCTTTAAAATCGCTGGAAGAAGCCTTTGTGGCTATTTACATCACATACAAGATACCCCAATGATGAAATGGTCAGAGGTTCCCTTTTACTGTGCCATGTGACTGAATTGCGCGTCATAACGTCTAATAGGCGTAGTGGTAAATGTGAAATCCTTGTCATAGAGACTATGCATCCTGAATAATGTCAGTATAGTATGATCATAAACCGGTCAATGTTTTAACTTGTCAATTAAATGAAGTATTTCTGATGAGAAAAACATGATACAGTAGTTACCCTTAGTGTCCTCAATATTTAAATGTTTATTTCCTAAGCATTGAAACCTGTTTAAAACCAGTTCTCTCAAACAGGGATAATGGGACAATATCCATGATGCTATGTGTGCTTTCCAGGATTGGCAGATTAGCTGTCTGTCCTAAGAGAATGAATCTGAACACTTTTCAAAAGAGCGTGAAAAGGTTCACAGAGTTAAACGGCAGTCAGTCCCCTCTCAAGCGTGTTCTTATCAACCACATGGATGAGATGGAGCATCAGCATATTTTGAGAGGTCATACACAATGACAAAGTCTCATAGGAGATGGAACCAATCGAAAACAAATGTATTTTCATGGGATTTAGCTCCTGACATATCCTTGATGTCCATTCTTGCATATTATATAAAATATCAACCTATGACTATGATCACCTCATGTGAACGTGTGGCATGGTTTGATAACCTTTCAATTTTTTTCTCACTGTATTTCTCATTTGTATTCTTTGATGCATAAAACGATTCCATAGGACTTATCATTTATAATCCGACAACTCATTTGGATAAAAACGATGTTGTGAATGCTCACCCATTAGAAGTCACCAATACTCTCAAAGTGTGTGTTTCTGATAATACCCGACGTATAAAAGTATGAAATAACATTGGGGGTTGCGTGAACGAGGCATCAATCGTGTTTAGTTATTTCTGGCCACTGCAATTGAATGGAATTTTAAAAAATAATTAAACCTCTTAATAGCTAATCAATCGGATATATTTTCCTGGATCTCCTGCAGCTTCTTTCTCCAGCAGTACTTCCACGGCTACTGTCCTGTGAGCTTTGGCCGACACACTGACTACATACAGTGAGGAGGACTCATTTATTCAGTGATTCCTGGTGTTGACTTAAGAATGTCCAAACAGTATTGGCCCTGAAAAGGTTCAAAGTGCAATCAAGTGTATCATTGGAGTGCATTACCCCAAGCCCATGGTGCATAGTGGGATCAACCATAAGCTTATGATGCAAGTCTACCAGCAATTGTCCTATTTACAGAGGAAACACACAACCCCCCTAATATGAATTTTAACATGAGCTTTTGCACTTTAATTGTGATTGGATGGGATCCATCTACCATCACTCAACTCACTGCATAACTTCAAACAAAAGTTTATAACTGCAAAACATCTTCTTGTTTCAAGTGTTGTGGAAAATTACAACACTTTATTTTACTCCAGGGCTCCTAGAGGTGGTGTCTTCTCATCCCAACAGTGGGGCAAATGTTATACTGGAGTTGATCCAGGACAAGAAACAAGCCCTCATCAATCATGTTTATTTTCAGTAATTGTTCAGGCCACTGCATATCAATGTTTTTATGTAAGCCCAGTTAATTTTAATCACACCATGCAATCAACACAGAGAATGAACTGCTGATGTGCCAGCAAGCTTTTATGTGGCAGACTGGTACAAAAAGACATTTCTATTAAAAATATCAATGACTACAGTCATTCTAAACCACACTTCCTAGGTCAAAACAAAAAGCTCCAGTGTGATGCTAGTTTGAACTCTGAAACACAGATACAGTACATTAGAACAAAACCTTTAACTTTATTATTATTGTTATTCCCGTTTATTCAGGCATTAGACCAATTAGATACATGCAGAGAAGTGAGGATCTCCCTGAGGGGAACCGCAGAAGTTATAAGCTTCAGAGACAAGTCAACAGCGAATGTGTGGAGACCACGCTGTACATTTATTTGGAAAGTCAGCCGGGCATGCCCCTAGACTTCTGAAACTTTTGACTGGTCACAAGTCAATCTCTCAAATGTAAAATGTATCAGGGACACCCAAGATTTTCTTTTTCATTCACAAGCATGCTATGCTATTTAGATGACTAGGAGGGAAATGAGTGATAGCTCCTGCTGTTTAGGTTGCTCACAAGACTTGTCCATGACCAAGGGAACTGGGGGCTTTTGTCCTCTTTAATGGATGTTAGAATCTGTGAAAAAGCTGATAAGAAATTGTCCCTTTTGAAAGAGGAGAGGCTCTGAATGTTTATACTGTACAAAATAACATGAATCCACAATGTTATAAATTGATGTCAACCATGCCTATAAACAAAACTATTTTAAGATGTAAGAAGTTAGATTCTGCCATTGTTTCCCTTATTATTATGGAGCATAACTTTAAGTTTGTCACATATTTTGTTAAAAATCGGTTATTCATCAGTGTCCCTGTATTCTTTCTAGAGATGGTTATATCTATTCATGTAATCAAACATGACTGCATGTTGCAATTTTACAATTGTATTTTTAATAGCATGTGGCCATTTTCTTTATTGTAATCTTATTTTTTTTAAATAAAAGTTAAAGTTACTAGTGGCAGTGTATATGTAGGAGATGATTTTAGTGACCCCTACCGTTTGCTTAGTGTAATTATTTTCCCTAACCATTGCAAGGAAGACATGCAGATTGCTTGTGGCACTGCATATCACTAGCATGATCAAGGCTGTGCTCCAAGAATGGGCATCTCTTCCTGATTTGCACTTCTTTGCGGCCATAATGCCATTTGTCACAGTTTCGTGAGAGCCCCTGCATGGTGCTGGCGGCAGACAAAAATTTGTGTTAAATATGGAGACTTCAAGAGGCCTGATCTGATATTTTAATTCTCCCATAGACATTGCAATGTGCTATCAGAAGAAATGTACCGATATGAAGAAGTTGCCTATAGTGACTTTAATATTGTTGAACTGCAATTAAAAACTAATTATTTTATTCTACCTAGTTGATTAATTAACTATGAAGTAATTTACAATTATTGTAGGTTGAGATAAAAACCAATGAGATCAGGCTTTTTCAAGGGGGATCCCTTACCATTTGTAAAATCAGGAATGTAAATGAAGATTAATGTAAAGAAGGTAGACTACTGTAGGTGGGGCGATGCCATTTCATAAACCTAGTGGAACGTAAAGGATAGATGTTTGGAGCACTTAGTGGGCTTAATGATCAGTGCTAGTTTATGCACCAATAAAAATAGGATTAAGGGTGAATGTAGCCTCATACCATCAGTAATTGACCTTCCGTTTTTGTTTGCAAAGTTTATCTGAAAAGTTTATCCAGATGTTGCAAGTAGGAATATACTTTACAAATAAATCAATACATTCCCACAACTTGTGGTTGGCCAACCAGATTATCTCTTAGTTTTTATTGTTTGAGTAACCGATATGTATGACATCCAAATTTAGTAACTTCTAACTGCTAGCAGTTTTAGCGCACACTGTGCCATATAAGTCTTTTCGAATTACATCAACAAATTTAGCTGTGTACCAGACCTGCAATATCTTGACGTGGTTTCTTAAGTCCATAAGCTTTACGTTAGACTAACTGATAATGCTAAATTAAAAAAAAAACTCTGCCTTGGTGCTATTTGATTGTCAGTCGAGAATAACACTTTAAGGACTGATTGTTAATAGGTCGCAGTTATTTCCTGCAAGATCTTTACAATACATCGACTATGAATAGAACATTTTACTAAACATAGTACAACCCCCTGATTCAGTGACGCCACAGCATTCTTTCAAGGTTCCAGATGTTCGTCACAGGCAAGACGAATTAGTATTTAGTAACACATTTTTGTTGATCGACTGAAATTTTAAAAGCATGTGACGGCTTTCATGCTACACACAAGCTAACATAACATTTGAGTGATTGCGTTTGCTTTTGTTTAAAACGTGCTGGAGTAGGAGATAGAGTTATATAAACACACTTCACATGTCGTGCAGCACAGTTGCCAGAGGCTTCCATCGTTTGCTTCAGCTGATCCAGCATATCTAATAATGAGTTGGGACAATTTACAGAGAAAGCCGGTGCGTAACATCGCTGCTGCTTGTAGCAATATGGGAATCGGAAAAAATGGACAACTGCCGTGGGATTTACCGTAAGAACTACACCTAATAATTGCCATTAATCCTTTCTGTAAATCCGGTAGATAATCCGGGTGGTAGGTGAAGTGATGCCCTAGCAATTGGGATGTCAGTTGTCAATCAGTTGACTGTCTTTAGCCTAGACGTCAGTAAAATTATTATTATTAGTTGATGCAATGGGGACTTGTCAAAACTTTTCTTTATACCCGACATGATTTAGGAAAGATTTTCGTCTTACAACATGTGTATGCCGTCGACTATGTTTAAGCAAATATGTATTTTAGACAGTTAACAATAATAATTGTTTAACAGGTCAGAATTTCAATTCTTTCTGAAGACAGTCACAGGTGTCTCCCGAACAGGTAACTGGATAAACAACATTCATGTCCTCATGACCAAATATTGTTAGTTTTTTAAACTAAGCCGTTATCTTTTTACTAAAGGCAATTCGGCATGAACTACTTGTATATGTGAGTGTTTAGGAGAGTTTAAAAACCAACCACTTACCATGCAACACAACTGTCAAATAAAATAATATGGGTATTGCTAATCCTTCACAGGAAAGCTGAACATGTTGCTTTGGGGGAAGGGTTGCTGGTACTCCAACCCTGACTGGTTGTTTCCAATGCAAAATGTCCTCCACGTAGTCCTGAGTAAAACCCTGAGGTTAGCTCAAACACTTTCATGCACACCCTTTTTCTCTGGCTTTCTCTTGGTCTTCTTACACATGCACACAATTTGTTTCCTTATTCATTGTTCAATGTGTTGATCCTCACCCAGCATTGTTCCAGAAAACGCCCATTTCTTGTGTAAGGATTTTGACAGTGGTGTCCGTCTGTCCTTGCTACCCCCCCTCATCGACCTGATAGAGACAATCTGGGTTGTTGGAGGCCCTCAAGTATATAAGGTGATTCATCAACAATCAAATAGTTGCAAATATTTTACTCTGGCATGGTAATATTGTAGTTCATATCAGAGAATGTAAAATAGTGCATTCTGTGTTTATTTCTATCACAAATGCAGGGAATATTATCCTATCATTGTTCATTTGTTTTCTCCTTTATGAAAAGGATGGCTTGATGCACCCTTGGTGTGACATGGTGTACCTCACAGATGTCATGGGGGATTTTGACTGTGATGTCTTCTTCCCTGATTTTGATCGTAGCATTTTTAAACAGCAGGAAAAGTAAGTTTCCTGCTCCCTTAATATTAACAAACCGTTCATATTTGACTAATTACAATCTCTTGTTGTACCTTACATTTTTAAACCGATGTTTTTAAATGTATCTTACAGTCTATGTACAGTACATGTTATCTCAAACAATATTACTTAAAAAAAAAAAAGTGTCAATCATGCACAAAAGTACAAGACCTGAAAAGACAATATATATTAAAGGCGTCTTTATTTTTATATTAACATTTTATTGCAGATTTCCTGGAGTACCAAGTGAAATACAAGAGGAAAACGGCATCAAATACAAGTTCCAAGTTTACAAAAGGGATATTCGAGATTCTATACCAAATTAATTTAATTTCCTTTCCGGCCAAGTTATTGATGTTACGTGCCTTAAAAAATCAGACAGTTTTTTAAATTTTTTTATCAGTTAATGCCTGCTTTCACCAATGCAATACAACAAACGTCCTACAGAGATCGGGCCTATAGCTAAACTGAAGAAAATACATGCATATTTGAATCAAGAATGTAAATCAGGAAATATTTACTGCCCTAGAATGTATAGTATGTGCTCATATAAAGATAAGTATTTTATCTCTAAAGTATCAAGCACCAAATAAAGCAGAGACAAACAATATAGTCAGTTAACAAAACATCCTCCATATATTTGTATGTACATCTCCCAGTTTGGATTCATTAGAAATACAGGGAATTAGTCTATGAATCAAAATTATTGATCCATACATACTACAGTTGTACATTCTACATGTAGTTTATTGCAGATGTGCTAGTCACTGTCATCAGACCTTTCAACCACTAGATGGTGACTTTAGGCAAATTATTTCCAGCTGTTGAGAAAGCAGCACCACAAACTATCACTTCATCAAAGATGCAAGAAAATGCAGTATATTATTAAACCAATGGTAAAAACAATGGCTATTGACATTTCTGTTGCTGGACCTGGCTCCTGTCTAAATATATATGGTGCTGCTCTTAAGTGTATTTGTCCTGAGTTTGAAGTATTTAGCAACAGACCCCAGCAGAATCACAGCCATGCCCTTTATAGTGTGAGACGTTGGCTGTGTACCTGATATGGCAGCTGATGAGAAAAATGCTTATCTCTGACCTGAGAGCACATTAATTCTGCAAGTCCTTCTGACCTCAGACATGGAATATTTACCACCTTAATATTCTACTATGCTCATGCTGCAGCTAGAAATCATAGATTTTAATTGCAGATGTCAGCTGTTTTCATATTTCCTGTAAGTTATGATCCATAAAAAGAATGTGTAACCCTGGATAATAATACCCAGGTGTCACGTTTGAAATGGAAAAGAAAAATGTATAATACCCCTTATTAACCTCTCTTGGTTTCACGGATAATTCAGGCTGACGTGACCAGGCAGCAAGGAAGAGGATAGGATGGCAGTGGACTCACATAGGCAGGAATGTAAGGGAGACATGGAGGAGAAAAAGGTTAAACCCGTAATTTCCATTATTGTAGCTACACCATGTTCATTTCCTTAAAAATAACCGATTTCCATTTCTGAAAGACATGTCCTTCTAGTAACATGTATTACTAGATTCATTTCTTAGATCTGTCCATCCATTTACTTTCATAAGTAACAGAACCACACTGACAAGTGTGAGTGTTGTGGCCCTTTGTAGCAAATGTGTAATAGGACTTGTAAACATAACCCTGAGGCGGGGGGGGGGGGGGGGGGGGGGGGGGGGGGGGGGGGG
>JAVQIZ010057566.1:0-13266 GCA_036023535.2 Galaxias brevipinnis
ATATATATATATATATTGCAGAACGCTTTAACCCCCCCAAAGAACCAGACAGACAATAGCCATAAATCCATGAGGAAGGCATTAAAGTATGTCTGAATGTGCAGTATTGTAGCAGTACCCTGCTTACACTAGGGTCCAGTGATATTGCTCTCCAGCCAAGGAATGAGGCTGTTACCACAGTATGCTTAGTCCCTGGTTGCCAGGCTCGTACAGCATCCCTCAACTACTTCTGTCAGGCCTAGCAAGAGTGAGTGGACTAGACTGTGCTATAAAGCCTAAACCATGGGCAAGACCAACGATATAGCGCTGCTATTGAAGAGCGTGTTTGGCTGCTGGTTTCCAACCCCCCCTACCCTCCCTCCTCCCATTTTAGTTGGTATTACAGGGCTCAACGTCCGGTGGTAGCTCTGCTGATGTCTGCAGAAATGAGAAATAGGATACAGAGAACCCTGGAAAAACATTCTCCAAAACCAATAAAAAAGACTGTAAGGTAGTCTTTCTCTTGTTACTCTTGCTCTCATTTCATGTTTACATAACGTGTTATGGGTATGAGGAGAGTTCAATAAGCAACTACTGTAAACCTAGAAAGTTAGAATCCCACACTGCACACACACACACGTTGCTCATTACAAACAGGGACTTCCTTGAACAGGGTGTCCAGTGACTTTGCCTCACCCACCCTGGACAGCATCTGTAGATATGGGGACACACCCATCCCCTCTGTGTGTGTGAACCTTGCCAGTCCCAATCCCAAACCACATTCCAGGAGATAACAGCATGGGAAAAACAGATATCACAGTCTTGTGCTGCACTCCATAACAAGTCTGATGGCAACAAACTATAAATACAAAACCTCAAGACAAGCATCCATCTATAAGGGATCTCTGGACAAAAAGTTTGTCAAAAACATTTTCTTAGTGCTAAAAAAGTGTGTGCTACATTTTTAAAGATAAATTATTGTATTTGTCTTGTCATTACTATGATAGTAGTGCATTGATTTTGGGCTGAAATGTTAATCACTCAAACACTAGTAGCTCTGGTTATAATAAGAGATGACTAAAGAGGGTCTACAAAAATATGAAGCCCAAGTTGAAAACAAAACGCAGACCTTTCACGACCGGACAAGGACAAAAGTTGACTTTGTTTGCTCATAGTTGCCGAGCATGGATGACAAAAGCACTCCCTTCATCCCTGCGCCAATCCTGAATAGATCAGCGTTGGCCTGTTGCCGCCCCAACAAGCCGCCATAACTAACAGCCTGCCAAAACTCCTTAATTGGGTGGAACAGAAATATCAACTGTGATTCAGAGGTTTGATAAGTTGGCGGTTGCACAACGTGGTTGTCCCAGAGGTGGAGAAGAAATTAGACAAATAAATTGCTGAGGGACAGGCAGAGGGGAGTCGTGTCACACAAGCTGCAACTCACGCACAAAGTTGTGTACTCAAAACACTACAAATAGCAATTGGGTGTCCCCAAAGTGAGCTACTATAGCTCCACAACCTTTTGCATCTTTTAGCTTTAATGAGACCGGGCCCGAGTCGTTAGCTCGTTAAAAGGCTGTGCTGTGTCCCAATTGGGGTGGATTGAGGCAACAGCAGCCGCTAGAATATCTGTAAAAAAAGAGAAGGGGGTCAGGGGTTAATCTTAGAGGGGCGGGTGGTCACTGGCACAATTCAGCACTCATAGACTCTGTAGGCCATTAGGGAGAGACTTTAGGAATCAGAGGCACTCGTTTGCGTGCAAGTACACTAATCTAAGATCTAGAAAAAAACAGGTAGTTTATCAAGAAAACAGGCCATGGTACATTTTAAATGAATTCTACATGGAAATTGAACAAAATTTTAAGGGATATGCTCTCAAGTCCCCCAGTGTAGATAAGAGTTAAATCAACTAAAGTCAGCTCGGTTTTCAAAGTTTGCTGGCAGTACAGGAGACCTCAAACCTAAACCTCTCATCCGCAACTGTCAATTGAAAAGGCCATGATTATATGTGTGCAGCTAAATGTAGAGGATGACATTGAAGTGTATGATTAAGATATCTGCTTACACAGTACAGGTATGCGTGCACAAATGTCAAAACGGGCACAAGCATACACAGACAAACGTTCATACTTTATTCCACTCTAGATATTATATTGCAATTCATTTGGAATAAAAAAATATGCAAAGATTGTAGCATTTTAGGGACACCAAGGGTACACACACAAACTAAAGTATTCACACTACCCACACGGGGTAATCGCCACTCCACAACCTCCACTAGCCTGACTCTACAGATTACTCACATGTGCTCAGGGGCCTGGCTGACCGCCACCCGCCTCTGTCCCCCCCACACAGGAAAGGAAGCCCGGCAGGCAGCCAGTGTGGCGTGGGTCAGCTAAAACAACCAGAGCATGTATCAGCAGTTTAGTTTGTTAGTTTGAGCTAAACTAGAGAAGTTCATGGTTGGTAACTCTGGCGTGAGACATGCCTTTTACTTCATTCGACAACAATTTGGCAGTGTGCGGGGATTTCTATTTAGAGAACTATTGCTACACGATGTATTTGAAGCACAAGCTTCGATAAACATCTGTCTGGGAAGTGGAGAGACAGTGAAATTGCAGTCTCCTTGTTAGGGGATAATGGACGAATATCGAAATTGACAGTGGAGAGAGAGAAAACCACATCAAACCACGTCACCTCAGTGTCTACGAGTTCAGGGAGAGGACAAAGGCTACCGAACCGAACAGTCCTATCTCTTCAAACCCACAACATCATTTCTGTTTAAAGCGACACACTCTCGCTCTCTTTCTTCTTCTGTCCCCTTTTTTTGTCTAAGCAATCAAAAAAGATTTGTAGAGCAAAGACATTTGGCCGTGGGTTTTTTGTGTGCTCTGGATATCCTCAACAGCTGGAGGAAGAAAGAGAGAAAAAGAGAGAGAGAGAGAGAGAGAGAGAATTCTTTCCTTCCCTCACTTCTGCACACACGCCCATGTTTTGATTTGCAGGGCGATGCGGAAAGCAGGAATTGGCCAGACAGCAGGGGTGGCTTACGTGTAACTGAAACTGGTGTAACAATCTAAAAGGCGCGCTCATAGTTACTCCCTCCTAATAGCTCATTGCAACGTAGTCATACATCTTTACTAGCCAATGATGACAATCCAGATGATTGACTGCAAACCTCCTTTAGCACAGAGATGACACACTTGCTATAGATTACGCTTTTATTTGTATTATAAAGAATATAGAGTTAACAGTTAGGATGCAGTGGGTGAAGCAGCACTGAATATTTCTTCTAGCTGCATACCCTGACCCGGTAAATCTCTTATCCATTATTGTGTAAGATGCATCTCAAGGTTTTACAGTGCAGTATGCTGTATGTCACTCAAGTCATTACAAAAAGAAATCTTTTATGAAGATCGGTGTGGTTTGGTGGGGAAATTCTCCCTCTATTACAGCAGTGAGAATAGAAGGTTTTAACATGCACACTCAGTATCCAAAATATCAAAGCGTTGCCATAATTACTATTTCAAGTCGATGGGACTCAACCATTTCCCCACTCCACTCTGGAACTTCTAGCAGCAACTTCAAAGGCCCTGTCAGGGTTCTTTTTATAACCTAGCTTTTCTTCTCGGTTAGACAAAAGAAATCAGATTTACCAGAGGACTTGGGGTACAGTACAAAAACTAGGCCAGACGGTTGATCACTGAATTACCGATCGAACATGTCTGTCACAGCCATCTCAAGGTGACGGCAGGGCTTACAGTATGGTAAACAGGTCCTCTAGCAGAGAGAGGAGTGAAAGATGGCGCTACTGTGGAACGGGATAATAGGAAAAGTAAAGCTCAGCTCAATGTTTGCTTTATTCTACAGGGACTCATGAGCCTATTAAGCATGAATTGATTTGGGAATTGTACTCATCTGTAGTAGAGTCGAAGAGAAAGAGTGAGAAACAGAGAGATCGAGAAGGAGGGCTTGGGGGTGGCAACTCAATATGTCACCACCAAATCACGTTTTGTGCTACATCAGATTCATTATAAATGTATGTAACACATCAAACATAGCAGATTTCAAAATAAAAATGCCCAGTGAATATGTTTTTTAATTGGCCTTGGAAAATATTGTGTTTGAATCGGTCCATATATAGTAACCCATTCATAACAGCTGAATAAGATCAGTAAAAGTATTTATTGACAGCTGAATTGAATTTAAAAAAGTCATGTCAATTTCATGTTTTTCTTCTCAATGAGAAAGCTCTGCTACATATAAGAAATAATAAAACAAAAAAAGATGAATCAACTAAAAGTTGAAAACTGAAGTCAAGTGCCAACCACCTTCTACCTTCTTATTTAATGCAAAATAACACATTAGCATCAAAGAATAAATAAACAATAGAAAAATTATAATATTTCTAATGAACAACTAGCTGAGCTGCAACATATTTATAGTACTAATAAATTATGCATTCAGGTTATACAAATGAAAAACTCAGTTTTTAACATTTTCAACTACTACAACTAAATGAATAACTAGTTTCTACAGCTTTTTATTTCCGTATCTAAATTATTCCATAATCCAATTCAGTTGTAATCCAACACACTTTATACAGAAGTTACAAATGGGTTACGAGTAACTGCAACCTAATCAAATAGATTTTTACTTACAATGTTTATACCACCTTGAACCTGTTCTGGATATGCAAACGATGACGGGGGAGACCTGGTCAGAGGGAAGTCTGTACTTATATGTGTATACCCTCACCACCTCTTAAGTTATCTCTCCATCTGTCACCTCTATTACACTGCCCTGTAAACACAGACTTGAATAAATACACGGGACAGCAAAATAAGCAAACTGAGTGCTGTATTTTATTTAGACATAATTGTCACAGGCCGCCAGTCCTATAATAACCCCACCCTATCCGCCCCTCTTTGCTTAATTGTATCTGGGCTCACTCTGGAAGCTGGGGTGGAAAATTCCAGAGCAGTAAGATAACTTCACTCCTGGGCTCACTCGCTCCAAATCAAAGGCATGTGTGGAATTTCGTGCCAGAGCTCTGACAAGGAAGACGTGAGAGGGAAGCGTCGGGGAGAAACGGGGAGGGAAACGGGGTGCTATCGTCACATGTACCCCCCCCCCTCTCTCCCCTCGCTCCCTTCTCTCTTCAACTTCCTCCTCCCCCACGGCACCGCGCCCCTCCCTGACACCCCCATGAGAGTTCGAAGAATAGAGGTATTATAGAGTCTAAAGTCCGGCTGCACATGCCCCAAATGCCTCTTTAATCGAAAGAAAACAAACCTGACCACAATGCACCGCTTGGAGTCTGAGCAAGTCGACCTGTCCCACTTGCGGAGAATTGGAACCTTGTGTGCTGAGGATGGAGACTTCTGCTCTGTGTCTCCAGCCCCCCCAGTCTGCTACCTAAACACTCCGGGGGAAGACACACCCAACACGGCTGCCCTATTCATGGCACAGTGGAAAATAAACCATTGTTGAAATACTAAACAAATGACTACACTTGGCCAAAAAACTTATAAAATGCATCTTGTACACATACTAAGACAGATGGAGTCCAGTTGAGTTTGGCCACCGTTTAATTTGGTAAATTCTTCAATGAGAATATGGCACAGTAATATAGATTAACATGGCAAAGCCGGATTAGTGGGGGAGCGTTAGTGAAGGCTTGGAGACCTCAGAATGATTCTCCATCCAGATGGATGACTGTCATGGGACCCCTATCTCAAGCCACTTCGAAACCCATGGAAACCCCGAGCCAGGCTCCAGCACAGCACCATAGTGTCCGGGGCTTTCGGTGGCCCACAACACAGCTCTTGTTACGCGGTATTTGGGGGCTGGAATTTTGCAGAGTAGGGCCTACGTCCAGGAAAACGGAATCGACCTCACGCTGCTCTTAGTCTGGCCTCTTCCCCTTCTTCCTCCACCTCTCTTCGCCATTATCCCAGACAGAGCTATCGTTTTACCTTAATGAATCCCAACAGAGGAAGGGGCTGTCTGTCGGGCCTACGGAGGGGCTCGTCTCCCCCCCCCCCTCCAACCCTTCCGCTGCCGGGGCCACTTTGCTGACCGAGGACCTCTTATGAACTCCACTCCGGAGGAGCGGAAGCCAGCCCACATCGTCCTCCTCCCACCGCTCAGACAATGCTGCTCTTTTTCAGAGGCCCTCGGGACAGCAGTAGGAGGGGATGAGATGCTTCCAGCCCAGGCTCCGGTGGCGACTGCAGACATGCTAATTCATTAGCTCCGATTACTCCATGTGGGTTGGTAATGAAAGTCTAACTGGTTAGTCCATCCATGTGGTTTGGTAATGAATGATTATCTGGCTAGGAAATAGGGGCTGCATGCCACGAGACCCTAAAGGACACAGAGCCCATTACCTTGGCTGAGACATGTTGACTAGGCTCAGGGGATGATGCAATAAGGTACACAACGCATTGGGTGGTGAAAGATCTACAGCCTAAATGAAAGTTACGCAACTGCTAAATGGCCACAATCTACACACAAAGCATGAATAATAAATCCTTTCTAAAGGAGGACCCCTGTTGTTTCGGTAGTTAGTGTCACAGTTCCAACTAAACGTAGTAGCATGGCCCACATTACAGCTCTGTGTAGGCTTCTTATCAGTCCACTTTATGAGTCTGCTAGAAAGCAAGCCAGTCAGTCAGCCAGCCGGTCAGCCTGTTAGATCAGATCAGTCGTTCAGCCAGCCAGCCAGTCGGTCGGACTCCTACTGTATGTCAGTGGGCAGCAGCTCCAAATGCTCCCTAATGAGTGCGGAGCGTCTGATCCAGCGGCGGCCTCCACATTCCGCCGACTCTAACAAGACGCTGGCTCTGCCGGTGGAGCTGATCGCGCCTTCATTAACCACTCCATGAACCGGCACAGGAAGCCGATCAGGGGGAGTTTATTAGGCTTTTATTACGCAAGCTAAACCCGGGGCGGATTTAATTGGAGCCGGCGAGGAAGGTGGGAGTGGGAGGCGGAGGCAGTGGCGTTTCATCTCCGGGGTTTTTTTTCCCCCCAATTCTCCCTGATCCGGAGCAAAATCAGAGGTGATGGGGGGTGGGGAGAGGGCCTGTTCGTCTCCTCTCTTCCCTTTTGCTCCAAAGCGGCACTCGGGATGATCTTGCTGAGTGGATGACAGGTGTCTCAAAAACGTCTTTACCGATGTGAAGTGAGACGTGGTTCAGTATGTTATGTTGAGATGGAAAGAGTTCCTTTGTTCGTCTAGAAGGAAGCCCATTGTGTCGCTACAGTGTAACGCAGCCAATTCTCTACTGCGGAGGTCTGCCCCAACAGCACATCTGGCTCAGGGAGAGACTGTGGGGGCGGGATCCAGTGCTCCATCCCCACAACTGACCCCCGAGAGAAGAGTGATCTTTATATCCCAGCCACTCATGAAAAAAGACAAGGACTCCTTTGTGGCTCTTTGTCCAGTTGACCATGATAAGTGCATGACTAGCCCGTCTCTCCACTTTGCAGGATTGTGCAACAGGAAACTTCCCTGGATCACTGTCGGAGAAACAACCACGTCCATCTTAATACCAAACGTAGACTATCAGGATCACAAATATTTTTTTTTATATATATATATTTGAATGGCATTAGTTCTATTAGTTAAACTTACGACAGTGACGGCGGGTTTAAACACATCCTTTAGTGTGCAGCACCAATGGCATGTGGACTGTTTGTTTTCAGTATGCCTGATTTCATTTCCTTTACTTTTCTCCAAGGCATACATCCAGTCCATACCCTCCAGAGGAGAAAGTGAGCTCACTACAAAAGCAGCAGCATTTTAGGAATTTGACAGCCACCTACTAGAAGTGTCTGAAATGAATTGTATTACAAGTGGGGAGGGATGAATGCCACCAACGTGCAGAAGTCATTATCTACAATATTAGCTATATAAACACAATCTTTTACCCAAAGCAGGAATAAAATACTTTGAAATGACTAGACAAATATATTGGAGGCATCACTTTGTGATTATAATAATAGTTCACAGAATTATGTCTTCAACATTTCCTGGACATTACGTCATTAATTACAAATGTATTCATGGTTCAGGGCCAAAAAACCGAATCACATACAGAGTGAGGAGTGGGTGCGGCTAGTCTGCTGAAGCCTAAATAGTCACCTTTTGGTCATGTGTTTGTACACACTTTCTTCTAATTAAGATCGCATGTTGGCACTAACACCCATGTTCTGGCATACTGGCCTGAGTGGGCATGTGCATCTTACCAAGTCTGCTGGTAAGGGTAGCCAAAGGCTTCAGAGCTGACATGCAGCCTCTCCCACAGCTGATAAGGGCTGCTTTAGCCTCAGTACTGACTGTAGGGATCAGAAGAGAGGGAGGGCTGTTACTGATCTAACCCCTGGTAGATGGCCAGCGTTATCTCCATAGCCCCAGCCTGCTTCCGCTGATCCAAGGAAACAGCCGGGCCTGCCCCTGGGTGGATCCCTGGGTCCAGTGTTCTCCACATAAAGCCAAAGTCCACAAGGGCCTGCAGCACAGCTTAGTGTATGCAACTTAAACATAGGGCTTCTCTGTGATAAACCAACACAGGGGGCCAAACAAGCCAACCTTAATTGTGTGGTTAAGAAGATCCAATCAGTCCGACCAGTGACCGTGAAAGCATTCCCAGCGTTGACTATGAACAAACAAGATGATTCAAATGTGTCAATTTGCAGAGCCATCTTTTCCACAAGCAGAAATTGTGAAGTGTACCATGAGAGGTCATCCACACCACCAGCCTCCAGTCCTGGGATATAGGCACATTGGTACATTGGCTAGAGGGGGACGATGGTTTCCACGGCTACGCGCCCATGTCCTAAACATGATGGGATGACAACAGGCTCTGTTTGTGCCTTTTTATGTAAATGGCAAATGATGAATGTCTCTTTATTAACTACTTTCAGATTTACTCAATAAGGCCTGGTGTGACGTTAGCTAAAGGAACCAGCTTAAAGAGGCTATGCACCCCCTGCAAAGCAACATGGCTGTGGAACAACAGAAAGAACGGCCAGATAACGACAGTGACTATTGTACCATTCCAGTCAATACATTTGTGCCAGGCTCCAATTTAGCACCCATGCGGCCTGCACTAAAACAATGGCGGGTACTGTACGTTCCATGCATTCCTGTTTAGTGTCCATAGCTTAGATTGAAAGGCTGGTTGCCAATGGTTTCCCCACACCATTGTCTGGAGAAATAGATGAGCGAGGAAGGGGAAAATTTGAGGTAGTTCAACTACAGTAATTTTCAACTAGTTCTGAACTTTTTCCATTAGTACCTTCTCAAGTTTGTGTTGCAAAATGTCGGTTGATTAAACTTTTGGATAACCTCAAGGACCTTAGCGTGCAACATGAGCATTCCTAGCCCTTCCCATTACAAACGCATGAGGAGATACACATACTTGGGCCTACTTTGGTGTTGATAATTGGGGGATGTGGGTTGGGTTGGGGAGTTTGAATGTCTTCCAAAGTGGCAGCCTGGACACTTGTGCCTCCACCATGGAAGCCGGGGTAGGAGCTCCCCACAATGTTGAAGGGACAATTCATGGAACTGTGAGAGGAAGTGTCAGGAGATTAAGTTCCCAAGAAGCTCACATGCCTTTTGTTCGTTCACACTGGGGCGAGGAGAGGTAGCAGCAAGATGAATCATACTGCTTGATTAAAGTCTGCATAATAGTTACACAAACGATAAGGTCTTTCCAAAATATAATAAAGAACCAGGAAACATTTTCCTAACTCAAAAGTTATTTGGTAGTGTTGCAAAAAACACCAGCAACTACAACCCCCCACCCTCCCCACTCTTTGCAAAACAAGAAGCTGGCAAACAAAATATGGAATTTAACAATCTCCAAAGAAGTATCTTAATATTAAATTATTGTTTTCCGATTCTTAACGTTACTTCAACCTCCATCGTGGTTTTCATACCCTCACGTTACCTGAAGAACTGGACGTTTCGCTGGAAAGCTCAGAGCCTTGCAAATGGCAACGATTTCAATCCAAAACTCTGACCACAGCACCTTCACCTTTCCTGAACCTTCCAACGCCACCCAGAGTGTGCCAATCTAGCGCACACCAATCACAAGGCCTGATAGTAAATCACAGCCTATGGTTTGCTGACGGCAGACACCCGGGATGGGGGTCACTGATGGAGGTTAGGCAAACACTGCACTAATCACAACGAATGGCCCAGCACTGGCACAGGGCTCCGCACGCTGAAGCCGTGGCACAGCTGAGCTGGCTGGAAAAGAGGGGGAGCGACCTTGAACCTAAAACAACCTCGCCTCCGAAACGGACCATTGGCTAACGGTTGTAGCCGCCCAATGAGGTCACCTGTCAGACACACGTATTCAAAAAGGAGCCTCTAGCCATGACATTGAATTACCACGCACCCCCTGGTTTCCAGCACCTGAGCAGACGTAAGCAAACACGAGACAGACGGAGAAGCAAAACTTCCCTAAACTGAAACCTGAAAGGAGCGTGACGCAGATACGAGGAGAAGTAAAGCCATTACAAAGAACAACACACACACGCACACACACAGAAACACAGACTTCAAAGCTAAAGTGGCTCAGGGTGTGCCAGGCTGTGCTGGTCGGTCCCCCCTGTGGCCCCATGGCAACAGAGAGGAACCATTAAAACTCTATGCCTTCACCTCCCTGACCCCCTGACTGCACTAAGCGGAAAAACAGCTCTGGGTCACACACTTCAGCTCCTGAACCTGTATCCCCTGGGACACACACACACACAAGCAGAGGAACTAAGTGTATGTGCATACCCTCACCTCTCTCACTACTCAGGCCTTCTCTTTGGACCAGTCACATTCTGCCTGTCAACACAAGCACTAGAAACTCAGTTGAAGGTTTGTCAAGAATGTTCCTTTCCACATTTTAAAGATTTTAGCTCAACCAGGGTTTGGAGGTGTTTCGAGGTCAATTTATTCTACAGACCCCCCCCCCCCCCCCTTTGGCTTGAGTTGGTTCAAGAGAACGGGCCATCATATACGATTGGTTCCCAATTACACCAATGGCTCTGTAACAGATGGTAGCTCCATCAAACCCCATTGAAAGTTAAGTAGACGAAGCATGCAGCTGTATGGTTCAGTCCATAGGACAGCTGGCTGACCCGTCATACACTGTACCTCTCAGAAAGTACTGGTCTCTGGAGACCAAACTATATATGCAGAGCAAACTTGATACGCCACACTTTTGTTTTCAGTGTTTGAGTAAGGGATTTATCATTCAAATCAATAATGAGATTAAATACAAAACATTTCAGTAAAAAATTGCACTGAACCTTATTTTATGTACACGTATATAAGCGTATTGCAGTTGAGAGTCCATGCTCTATGAAGAACCTCCTATCCCTGACATGCATGTGTCTACAGTCCTGTATGCAGGGCAAGTAAGGCACAGTACATCAAGAAGCAGAAAGTCCTTTGAGGGCCAACACATTCAGGCATCTAGAGCCCCCTCTGGTGTTCGTTGTCACAACAGCAGCCCTAAGTCCTGACAGCTGTGTCGGTTTCCACGTGTTAAATATTAGCAGTCTCTCCTTAATCCCTTCCAACCTGTCCTCTCAACTTTAAAGATGCCCCGGCCTATAAGAATCTAGGACGTTTCTAGAGGGAAGGAAGGGCAGTTAATTATTTTCATCTCTTCACAATCCCGCCACTCTAGGTCTTCTTGGACTGGTCTTTCTTCAGCGACTCCAGCAGGCTCTTGATCCTGGCGCTGGCCGGCTCCCTCTTCTTTTTCTTGCTACCTTTGACCCCCGCGACCCTGGATGCAGAGAACTGGAGGATGGCGGCCAGTCCCCAGGCTGTGGGTGCCCTGGCCGGGCCGGGCATGCTGGCCTCGCTCTGCTGCAGCAGCCAGGAGCTCTCCCTGCACAGGGTCACAAAGCGCTCCAGCTGGGTGCTGTTGACATTCTTGCTGACGTTCAGCGAGGGCTCAAACGGATTCTGGATGTGCAACGGCACCACCTCTGGCTTGCTCTGCTCTTTGCCCTGTGGAGACAGAGGACACGTTAGCAGGAGCACTGGAATGGAAGCATGTCGGTGCAAGGGTTCGGAGAAAATGTAAAAGGGAGGTGCAGCAGGTAAGCAATGCCTCGTCCATATAGAGCGACTATCCCGCAGAAAAATCTGCTTGGCCTTCCTCATTCCTCTCCCCGTGAACTGCTAGCCACTAGAAGCATTGATATCGCACTTGAAAAATCTAACAAGCACTTGGTAAGGTCTAGCTATATTATTGCTTGTGCTGCTCAGTTATTGGCTGCTATATTTGGGGCACCTCCGCATGGCTGGAACACCTCTCCATGGGCTAGCAGATTGAAGAGATAGAGAGCAAGATACACAGTAAATGCGCACGTGTGTGTGTGTGTGTGTGTCTGCGTTGTGTGTGTGTGCGTGTATGTGTGTGTGTGTGTGTTGATGAAAGTAGGGGGTATAAACAAACTTTGAGGAACACGCCTCAGGTTAGCACTAGCCAGCTGGATCCCAGTCCAGCCGTTGAGCGAGATAAAAAATTATGGGGGTGGGCTGATATCCAAACTTTGAAGCGGTTATCGCCATCTTCAGCAGGGGCTGGATCTCTGGAAAGTGCCTTGAGTGTAGTTCCATGCCATTCCATGACATGGCCACTGAAACCCCCTTTAAGTGAGCCATGGATAGGGGAATAACACCCTTTCAGAGGCTAGGGGTATGAGTGTGCAGCCAGGATTCAATCTGAAGCCTGGCTGTAAAAAAAGTTAAAAAAGGGCTAACAGGATGAGGAGACAGAGCCTGAACTGGGGAGATGAGCGGCCAGCAGAAAGCCATCCGTCAGTCGGAGGAGGAGAGAGGCCGTCCGGAGACAGGGAGCACACTAAAGGAGATTTATGGATGTCGAGCCTGGAGAAAGGCCGGTTGCAAAAAAAAGGCCACGGTCAGGGTCTTTCTGAAGATGCACTCTCCTACGTCAAGCTTGGCCTTGGGCTGAGGCCTTTACAAGGCAGGGGGACATCTCTCCATGGGAAGATGGGCAAACAAAAGAAACGGAAACAAACGCGACAAACCGTCTAGAATCAAAGGAGGTCTGAAGTGAGTCTAAGTGAATGCTTTTTATGGCTGAGCTTGACAAAGCTTCTAAGTGACGCTAATGGGCGTGGAGTCCTTGGGGGCGGCCATCAATCACAATCACAATCACACACACACACACACACACACACACACACACACACACACACACACACACACACACACACACACACACACAC
>JAVQIZ010057585.1:0-18233 GCA_036023535.2 Galaxias brevipinnis
CCCCCCCCCCCCCCCCCCCCCCCCCCCCCCCCCCCCCCCCCCCCCCCCCCCCCCCCCCCCCCCCCCCCCCGCCAATAATAAAGGCGAAATCATAAAGAGAAATGTTCTCAGCAGAGAACAGTTTCCTTTTCCTGCATTGACTGTAGTGACTGTTAGTTTTCAGTCTGCATAACTTGTTTTAATGAAGTCGCAATAGAGCTCTCGCACAAGCAAATTAATCCAACGTGTGGAATGAAATGAACACACTCTGTTCTCAAAACTTAGATTGTTACTTTCAAATATGTTTAGAAAGTCACTGAAGTCAAATTAATTCCACATGTTGGTTTACTAATTCACTTTATTAATCAGTTCAGTAATATTTAGGAATAACAAAAAACAGCTTTATAACCTCAATAACCTTGATAACAGAAAATATACCTGGGTGCTTTATGGGCTATGGATCCCTGATATTCATTACCAACAAATGGGAGTTTAATGAATCCTGAGAGAGGACTATTTCAACCCTTTAGCCAGGTCTTTCCTATTGGCCGGACTCCTTTTCTGTGTAGCAGCATATGACAGGCATTTCCAGACTCAACATCAGTCAGATAATGTATAGGCAAGTTATTCTCAAAACGTGGACATTCCCATTGTGAAGGCTGCTTGACAATAGCACGAGCCACATTGATTGAATTGAGGCGTCAAAGAAAGAGAAGGACGTGATTGTGTCTCTACATTCTGAACTCTCTGTGTTGTGTGGGTGTGTGTTTGCCTCTGTGTTTGTGTAACTGGAATTGCATTCACATGTCTTTATCTCAAGGATTTACATTTCACCTGTTTGGATGTTTGTCCGCTGTTGGCTTGTCCTTGAAAATCAATGGACTATGAAGGACCATGTTTGGACCAATAGATCGAATCATTGTTAGAGCCTACCGTATTCATTTATGTTGACGTATTTTCCTGAGATCTATGCAGGTGAAGGGGGGGGGGGGGGCAAAATAGTGATGGCATTCAGAATGGGTGAAGAGGTGTTGTGATTTGTCACATTTTATTATGGCACATTCACATATTAAAGAGAATACGCAGTTGCTGTTTGACCCAAGGCTGACATTGACATCCAAGTAGAAGCACAAATCTCCATCTTTTCAATCACAACAATTTTAAATTTGAGCTGTGGGATTCGTCTTGTGCCACATACCCATAAACGCTGAAGGTCAATTGAATGGGAAGCAGTGAATTAGACGAAGATGGAGATGAAAAATGGAGCCACCTGAGCAGCCTAAGGACGGCCAGGAGGGAGCAGGGTAATGTTCTCTGTCTGAAAAGGTGACTGTGAAGGGTGCTGTGCTTTACACCATGTCTCTCAATGACGTCCCCGGGAAACTCATATATATGACATGTACAGGAAATCACAACTTAATTTCTGCCCAGGGAGGAGGACAGGGTTGACAGTGGGAAGCTGTTGGGCATTGAGGAAGTGACTGAAACAACACATATATGTGTGTCCTACATGTGTGAGCAAATCTGGCGCAACCTGGCTACCTTGGTATCCCACAGACTGAGTGTTGTGTTTGATAGCTGTCGGTCCATTCGTTGTTTGTTCTGTGTAATTAATTGGCGTCCAATTTTTGTAAAGCGCTTTGAGTCTCAAGCCAAGCGCTAAAAACTAAATAAAACGTTATTATATTATTTTCATTAGAAGGCGTTTAAGTTGCAGAAGTGTCAGCCTCGCCCGCTGGGACACAGTGCTCTCCTCCCTCCTCTGTTAATGTTCTCTTTTCCTCCTCCAGACAGTTCTATTCCCCGGGAATACAAGATAATGGCTTTCCTCAATGGCACAGATCCAGGCCTCCCTTTCTCTCCTCTCTCTCCTTCCCCTGCCACCTTGCCCGCCCTCTCTTTCTCCCCGGACCCAGATTTGTCCACCCCGTTCACACCGCAGGACTCCTCCCCATCCTCTTCTTCCCCCTACCCCTTCTCCTCCTCCTCTTACCCCTTCTTCTCCGCCCCCTCCCTCCCCACCACCAACTGTTCCAGCGGGCCATCGCCGCCCTCCCCGCCGTACAACTTCTACGCAGTGCTGCTGGTGCTGCTGATCTTCTGCGTGGTGTTTGGTAACATGCTGGTGTGCGTGGCCGTGTCGCGCGAGCGCGCCCTCCAGACCACCACCAACTACCTCATCGTCTCCCTGGCCGTGTCCGACCTGCTGCTGGCCACGCTGGTCATGCCCTGGGGCGTCTACCTGGAGGTGGGTGGGGAGACCAACCGTTTTCAATGTAGCTACTAAAGAGAACGACCGCGTTTAACGTACCCCCATGCACTTTATGCAGTGGATCAGTAGATAGTGTTATAGATCACTCTTTTTTTTTTAGGTTGCAAGATAAATCAAGTTACGCATTCCAAACATAATTATCTTCAAATGCCTAATTTGCTTAGGTCTGGATAGGTCTATGGGACGACCATAAATTACTATTGATTTTAGGGGTTAGAGGGTAGTGGGTTGGGGAGGGCGGGAGTGCATCAGGCAGCCTTGAAAGAGCCAGCGAGACATAAAAACGCCACTAAGGCCCGCTCATTCCGATGGATTGAAATGGCAGAATGTTTTTCCATTAAGATATCTTATCTGTTTACTGCTTTTCTGCTTTGTTGGCCACTCTTATCGGCAATACGCTTTTTAGGACCAAGCGGAACAGAATCCCTGAGTCCGGTACTGACCGTCATGACTGCAGATCTCTGTGATCCTCTCTCCATGTCTGGCAGGTGGTGGGGGAGTGGCGCTTCAGCCTGATCCACTGTGACATCCTGTTGACCCTGGATGTCATGATGTGTACGGCCAGCATCCTCAACCTCTGTGCCATCAGCATCGACAGGTGGAGTCTCTGTTTTCTGCTCCCTGTCTCTCTGTTTCTCTGTCTCTCTGTCTCTCTGTCTCTCTGTCTCCCTGTTCTCCCCTATTAGCTGCAAGGGAATTTTACAATGGCCTGTCCTTGCAGCGAGACAAAGAATCACTTCAATGCAACGGAAAATGTGCCTTCATGGTTGTTTCATTGTTTAAGTTTTCGCCTTGAGCCAAGATCCTGATAGCAGCGGCGATGAAAAATCTATACTTTAGTTGTCTCTATAGGCGTTGATATCGTTGTAAGATCTACAGCTTCTCTCCTGCCGTAGTGTTATGGAAGAAATCAGGTCCCAAAGCAGAGATGGCATACAAAATGTATGGCGCCTGCAATTACTGGTCAGTTATTGTACACTCAGTCATCCAGTGCAAGGCCATATGCTCCCGTGCTTTGATGCACGCACACTCAAACACACCAACACAGACAGGCACACACATACACACAGACACGGGCCAACTCGGCATTGCTTTGAGGGTGCTTCCATCATGCAGTGCTGCAATGCTGATAACCTTCATCATTCATTTCATTATGGACCATATGGCTTGCACTATGACTTTCAACGGCCATCAGAGTCCATCCCGAGACTATGTAATGAATCCCACAGCGAGCCAAATGGTCTGGGAGAAGTTTGGGTGGACCTCCTTCTGCTAGGCCATCTGCTGCTGTCGGGAGGGGAGCCGTCTTACGGACACAATCTATGCCCCAGAATAGCTGCACTGACAGACCAGCCCATTAAAAACACATGCACTCACAGGTGCATTGATACGCAGACGCGTGCATCTGAAGACCTAATCTACAACACGACCGCAGGCATGATCTTCTGCCTCCGTTGGATGCACTGGGTATATTTTCCAAAACCACCTTTCGCAGCCTCAGTAAGTAAAGTTGCCTCAGTCGCTTTTCATAGAAAAGGTGCACATTTGAAAACATTCTGTTCAGTTGATGTAGAAGCAGTTCTCTTGTTACTTATGTCATTCACTAGAGTTTCCTCATTTTGGTTTCAGGACTATCAATACAAATTAAGGATTAAAGTCTTCTCCTGTGCATGCTGTATCGTTACTGCTAACTCTAAGATTGACACCTCTTCTCATCTGGTATTTATTTTTAAATCCGGCTGTGCAGAACGCAGTATCAGTTTTTTTCCATATATTTATCTCTGATCCTCCAACGTTCACTTGCATTACTTTAGCTGTCTTTCACACCTCGACTTTCCACGGATCATTGATCAGATCTGGTTGGTTTTGAGATTGCGCTGGCACTTATCGGCTTCTTGTTTGGCTGCTGCTGCTTCTTCAGTAAAACTGATTTTGGACAGAATGTTCTCCTGCATTTTCATTGTTTCTTAGGAGACCTGCCTACACTACGTCGCCACAGTTGCTTGACCCTGATCGCGACATGAAGTCAGTGCGTAATAAGATTTGTAATTGCAGGAAGGTGTTTTTGTGTGTGTGTGTGATTGTGTGTGTATCTATATGTGTGTGTGTGTGTGTGTATCTGTGACTGTTTGCTTGTGTGTGTGTGTGTGTGTGTGTGTGTGTGCGTGTGCGTGTGCGTGTGCGTGTGCGTGGGTCTAGATACACAGCCGTGGCAATGCCCCTGCTGTACAACACCAGGTATAGCTCCAGGAGGCGGGTGACCCTGATGATCACCGCGGTATGGTTCCTGTCCTTTGCCATCTCCTGCCCTCTGCTGTTTGGACTCAACAACACCGGTACCCACACACCACACCTTCCTTGCCATCCTTCTCACTTCTGACAGAATGCACAGGTTCCACTGGAGGTTCTTCCTGCATACGTACTAACCCCTCCACAGCAATGGAGAGCATTCATGATTGTACGGACTCATCCACTCTATGCGTGCCACGAGATTGGTACACATTTACACACACGGACATGCACGTGTACACACATGCCTTTTAATCAAAAATACTCCCTCTGGTCCAAGGCTGTATACAAGCAGACGATAAAATCCAGGCAATAAGTGCAGCCGACATTTGCATTCCCACAGACCCTCTAAACCCTCAGAAACATCTGTCCACAAACTTGACAACTTTTAATTAAAGTAGGTGTGCCGTCTGTGCCTGCAAACACTATTACTGTTGGAGAGCGTTTTTACTGACACAACTGTTCCGCCTGAACAACATGGGTAACCTTTCTGGCTCTGCCTTAATGGAGGTGGGCTGGAAGAAAAGAGGCGAGAAAAGAGATTTTCCTGAGGGCCACGATGAGACCCGCTCAAGGGGAACTTATTATGTGAACGTGACGAGGGGAGTTAGATAAGCTGCCACTCGAGTTGGAGTGGCAACCACCTTGTGTCAGAGTTACCATTCTGAAAGCTTCCCTGGAACGTGCGAGCGCATTTATATCACCACGGAGTGAGAGAAAAGCCTTCGATACAATGTGTCCTGTCGAACTGGCAAACTGGATTCTTCGGGCGTCAGGGCGAGGGACCTTGTAAAAGCCTGTGCTCAGACTTCAACCACCTGTCTTTGGTGCCTGAGCAGGAAAAAGGATGTGAAACCATGGATGCTTTGTTTGACTAGAGATGTTCTGAAGAGTTCCTTTGCCGGTGACCGTAGTTTCGTATGAAACCGACTTTGAATCTGTTGAGTCTTTTCAATATGTAAAATCCACCATGATGCACACTGAGTTGTCGTTTCTGAAACTGTTCACTTGATGTACTCAGTCTCCTGGAGGGCCAAATAATCAACACATAACCGCTGTCCTTTCCCTCCTTCCATCCTTTCGAACCTTTGCTGTTCGGCCCCCGGCCTCCCAGCCAACCGAGAGGGAACAAACTGCAGCTTCGCCGACCCTGCCTTCGTGGTCTACTCCTCGGTGGCCTCCTTCTACGTCCCCTTCATCGTGACCCTGCTGGTGTACGCCCAGATCTGTGTGGTGCTGCGCCGCCGGGGCCGCCGCACCGCCCCGCCCCGCAGACGCGGCCAGAACCCACAGAGGGGGGACGGCACGGGGGAGGGCCAGCGGCACAGGAAGGTAGCTGTCCGTCAGCCAGACAGCCAATGAAAGTTGCTCCTTTGGAGCATAGTTTTTTTTAAGAATTTGAATTCAACAATTGTCATTGTGTCTTTAACAATATAATCAGGAAAAGTTGCGTTGTTGCCCCCTGCCCCTTTTGAAAACAGACTGAACCTTTTTAATGATCCCTGAGTGTTTTCATTGCTTCGATCTGATGCCCCTCCTCTTCCTCTCAGAATAAGTGTACCCACCCAGAGGATGTGAAGTTGTGCACGCTGATCTTGAGGCCACCCACCGCTGCCCCGCAACGCAAGAAAGTGGTCAGTCTCTAGAATATAGAGTCGTTTGCTTCTTCAGAAGTGGAGATTTGAGTTTTGACATGTTATGTGCAGAAGTTTTTCACAACACCACTGCGGTACAGCATTCTGTCCACCGTTTTTCTGTTCCACCTCTCACTATCTTTGCCTCTTTACTTCCCCTTTGCTTTGCTCTCCAACCTCTTTGTCTCTCTGTCTCCACTTGTTGCTTTCTCTCCTCTACAATTCTGCCCTCATCCTATCATGTATGCCCATCGCCCAACGCGCCGTTCTGTCCGCCAGACGTTAGTGAAGGAGGCGGTGGTTCACCCCCTGGATGTGGAGCCGGGTCACTTCCTGTCCCACGCCGAGCCCAGCCTCCCTGCTCGACCTTCGTCGTCGTCCCCGAGCCACCCCAACGGAGGGCAAGCCAAGATCTCCATCTCCGTGTCGGTGGCCCCAGCCCCCTCGCGGCCGCCAGCCCTGGCTGCCCGCTCCGCTTTGGCACCGCGCAGCGCCACCGTGGAGGAGTGCCGGCGGGGCCGCGAGGGCTGGAGGGAGAGGCTGGCGGACCGAGACGCAGAGGGTGGCTTCAAAGAGAGGGTGCGGGGACGGCTGTCCCAGCAGAAAGAGAGGAAGGCCACTCAGATGCTGGCTATTGTCTTAGGTAACAAGCCACAGCACGGTGGATACTAAATGAACGGCTTTGTAGCTACGCTGTCCTCGACTGTAATAGTGCCTATCAACATGATGGATGAAACAAATGTCTTTCAATTGTCCCATCCGCAGCTTATCTGTAAGGGTTTGTGACAATAAATCTCCTCTCTCTCCCTCTATCGCTCTCCCTCTCACTCTCTCTCTCTCTCTCGCTCTCTCTCTCTCTCTCTCTCTCACTCTTTCACCCCCCCCAGGTGTGTTCATCATCTGCTGGCTGCCGTTCTTCCTGACCCACGTCCTGCGGGCGCACTGCGACAGCTGCTGCATCTCCCCCTCGCTCTACAGCGCCGTCACCTGGCTGGGCTACCTCAACAGTGCCGTCAACCCCGTCATCTACACCACCTTCAACATCGAGTTCCGCAAGGCCTTCATCAAGATCCTGCACTGCTGAGGAAGAGGGGAATGGAAGGGAGGGAGGGTTGCTGGGTGGTTTGAGGGGTGGAAGTTGGGGCAGTCGAGGGGAATGAGATTAGATGTCAGGAAAGAAAATTGGGCAAGAAAGAGAGGGGTCAAAGGGGAAGGGGAAGGGGAAGATGAGAGTTGTAAGAGAAAGACAAAGACCAGGTAAGGTGTGTGTGTGGGGGTGGGGGGGGGGGGGGTGATGCTGACAAGAATGTAAACAAACAGCAAAGAGGAGACAGCAGCCTACTGAGACCAAGAAAAAGACAGAGAGAGAGAGTGAGAGACAGAGAGAGAGAGAGGCAGATGAAAAGAGCATCGATGACTGAGGGAGTCAGCCAAAAAAGTCCAAAAACAAGTAAGAGATAATAACAAGTTACAGGCAAGCCCTGGGATAATTTAAAGACTGGGTGTGCATTTGTTGAACGCACATTTGCTGCTTTATAAACAGGTGAAAGGAAGACTTTTTAAAAAAAGGAAACATGACATGTACTGCAGAAATCCTTGGAACACAGGTGGTGTCAAGACAACCTCTCTCTTTTGGAATTGAACACTTGAGCTGTCAACGTTGGCTGCGACAGCAAGCCAATAGCAAAAGGTTTGATGTGATGAGCTCACCGGTATCCTCCAGGCGCGATACGCCTACTTTTCAAGGAGGTCTAGCACAACCTTCCTTGGTTTTGAGACCTATTTGTTGGCTCCAAGTGATCGTGATAAGATTTGGAAGTTTCAGAGCCATTTAACGTGAGATTCATAGACAATTCAAACAAATATTTGCTTAAGATTGTAAGCAAAGCCAGCAGTCTGTGAAGTCTTTGTGCTGGCAAACATTACCTATCGATGCTTAAACGATGTGACTTTGAGAGCCCCTTTGTAAATATTTTTTTGATTGCGTCTTGCACAGTTGTTGTACTCAAAGCATTGTTTCTGAGAACTATCTTATAAGAAATAGACAGATTTATTGTAAGTCATGTTTTAATTGTTTTGCTTGTTTGTTTTCAGTTTGGTCTTATGTTCAGACAGTAGTGTTGTTTTCAAGCAGAACTTTCAGTTTGTTCTTGTGCCCTCTGAATATGATCTTCCCATGATGCATCATTGCTGTAACTGTGTACTAGTGTTTAAAAACAAAATAATGACTGGAGGTGTGTGAGATGGCCTGCTGAACTTGTGCCTCATCATTGTTTGCCAACACCTAACACTGTCTCATGCAATGTGAGGAGAAAGACAAGCACCCTCTCCGGCACTGACACTGAACAGGAGTCTCACTGACACAAACACAACACACACCTAATGTGTCTATTATCTTATGGCATACGTCACACCATTTACTCCCTGTTTTGAAATGTATGTGTGTATGACTGTGTGTGTCTGTGTGCAATAAGTGTGCCCTTTTTTCTTTTACTGAGTGGTGTGTGTGTGTGTGTGTGTGTGTGTGTGTGTGTACGTGCGTATATAACTGTGAGTGGGAGTACCTGGTGATGCCGTATACATTACCCTCTGTTAAACTCTGACCCGTGGATTACAATTATCCCGGTGAATATTTCATGGTCCCTGTTGACATGAGTGCGCATATCCATTACTGGGCTGACTGCTAGCACCTCCCGACTCTTATGAGACAAGAGGTGAAAGACGGACAGTGCTCGGAGGAGCAGGGCATTTTAATGATGGAGGAATGAGGTAATGAAAGGGTCGAGTGCTGATGTGTTGGTACGGTGGAGTGCAGGGCCAAGCATTGAGGTGACAGGAAAGACAAGAGAAGCTGCCCGATAACTGTGGTTAACAAGGAGACCCCATGCTGACAGAATCAGTCTCTTTGGATGAAAGATGCATCGATACAGGTGCCTTAGCATTGATAGGTTTCTGTTGTCAGTTTTGGAAGGCTGGCTTTGTGGTTGGACTCTGTGACTGAAGCTTTTGAAGGGAGTTGAATAGAATACGCCGCAGCGAATAACTCTACATGAAGTAGAGACACCTCCTCATGGTTGACATTCAGGTAAGATTGATTCAAACAGCATTGTGGACTGGTTGAGAAATGGATTACGTAAACGAATTGCATTGTGGAGGCAGTCGTTCTTTGTTTAATCTACAAATCAATATTATAACGATTCTATACAGACAACTGCGGTTCTGTTGCAATTTCCTCTGATTCAGCTCAGAAAATAATTCACCAAGAGATTTAGCTTATGAACGGGATTTGTATCAACCAATCATCCCTTTGTTATCATGAAGGCTTGTGTCATTTATTTCCGACCTCAGAGTTGATGTTGTCTATGTTTCACAGGAGGGCGCTTTGGGTGCAGAACCAGCTGGGGATTCTTCCCCGGAGGGCCCCTCTCAGGGTCGCCCAGTATCCGAGCCCAATTTCATATGCACCGGGTCACTTTTAGAACATTCCCCCAGCTACATGCTCCCTTCTGCTACACGCCTCCAAGCCCTAACTCATCCTCCTGACTTCTCTCCACTCACTCCACCAGCCCCAATACCAACTTATGAGAACCCTTTTGCTCTGCATATTGAAACAAAGCCTGTAAGTGCTCTCTACCCATCCCTTGACGCCTGGTCTTCTATCTATCAATGTCCCACAAATTCCCAGTTTGGCGTGTCTCCATTATCGCCCTCCGTGCTGTTAGCTCCCGTGAATCCCTATGCAATTGATACACCATCCCATGTCCCCCTTCCGAATGATGAATGCACCTCAGCATCCCTCTCCGCTGAAGAGAACTCAAAGGCCCACACACCCACGTTCGTGCCCTTCCCCGAGGCCCCCGCTGAAACCAGACCCCCTGCACCAAATCCTTTGGAGAGGTCAAATGAGGGCCGGGATCCGGAGGTTGCACCCTCGTTGTCCCCTCCATTCGGTGACACGGTCCAGCAGGCTCCGCAGAGGCAGCCGCCGGATGGAGAGCCGGTGGAGGAAGGATCTGTTGGGATCTCCCTCCCTAAGGATCCTTCTGATCAAGAGCTAGGTATACGGTCACGCTCATGTTACAGTTGGGATCGCTCGTGTCGGTAGGGTGTGACTCATGCTAATTCATTTATAATGTGACCTGTGGTACAAAAGGCATTTCTGTTCATTGTTTCATGACTCAACCATGCTTAGTCATGCTGTCAGTGCAGGTTTGCACATCTCGAGTTCACTGTGTGCTCCCGACCTTAAAGTGGCACTTAGGCTGATTTCAATCATTGGAAAAACTGTACTCATTTTTTTACTGTTACATAGTTGTTTTTGTTCAGACTATTATGGTGTGTGAAAAACGTGTAGTATCCGAGCTATCACCAAATCACTGTTGGAATTTGTACATTTTATCACGCGCAACTATAAAGCTTGTTCTTTAAGGCTTGTACCTACACCATCTGTATGTCTCTCAAGGTTTCTCTTAACCACATCGACTTTTTTGATGAAAGCGCTTTGGAATAGGTCTTTGAATTGAACTCATAAGTAGGCCAACACAATGTTACGCTATTCCATTGATGTTTCCAATGTCATGTCTTTAAGGTCTTGATTCCTTGTTCGCCCCTTGGTCGTTACGTAAAGTGCTGTTGACAACAGTGGTTCCTGTGTGCATCGCTTTGTTCATTTCCATGGCCATCATAGGTAACTTCTGTGGCTCCATTTTGTACTGTGTTAAACAAAGTAGCATTCATACCGCCCCTGAACACACTCAATTGCATTTTTAATCCATGAACATTTATCTTTCTGCAGATTTACAAATGTCCTCTTTTCATCCAAATGATAACATTATTATTTTTTCTTTTTTCTTTCCTTGTGTCTCCTTTAGTGAAGTTCGAATGTTTCCCTTCCAAACCGAGAGAGCTTTTTTCACTGTGTGGGGCGAATAGAAACTGCACTATTCCAACCCAGCAGTCGTTCCTGCCCATGCAGTCCCTCAACAAAACAGGAAATCTCAGTCAGACCAATAATCATTAAATACTACTCACTTTGATTTACTTAGGACCAAAATGTACACGTTATAACTGTAAAATAATAATAATGTAATATCACCCAATCTCATAACATTATAGCTATTTCTTGACAGAACGATGGAAGAAATAAATGACATCAAAGATTTCAAACATGTACAATGAGTTTTGCAACAGTTATTCTATTGCAAAAAAATTCAGGCTATTAAGCCACACACCTCTCCCCCTCTCAGGTTGCTCCACTGTGGTCACTGACAGACAGAGAAGTTGGCGTATTGTTGGAGGGACAATAGCGTTGGAGGATAAGTGGGGCTGGCAGAGCAGCCTACAATGGAGAGGCAAACACGTGTGTGGCGGGGCCATCATCTCCCCTCACTGGATCATCACGGCTGCACACTGCTTTGTCCAGTAAGAGAGATTGATGCTGCGCGTAGCCCATTAAACTGGGCAATAAAAACAACATGTGGAATAAATAAGAAGCTGTAAACAAGAGTATTGAAATAAACATGTCGATATGTAATCTTAGGCATGTGGAACCAATCAGATATGAGCAAAAAGAAAGGGAAATATTTTTAAAACATTTTAAGGAGTGTTTTGTTTAGTTGTGTTGCGTGGGACTCGTCACTGTTCCACCTTTGCAAAATGCATTTTAAGGGGAAAGCAAAAACACCAAAACCTTCCCAAATTGTTAAATATATAGTATTAATATGTTGAAATTCATCGTCCATCCATCCATTCTGTGGCCCCTGCAGGTTCAACATGCTGCTGGCCTCAGACTGGCTGGTGCTGGTGGACACGGTCAGCTCCACAGATCCATCCCCCAGCAAACGTTATTTGGCCCAGCAGCTGCTTTACCATCCCAACTACTCCAAAGACGACAATGACTACGACCTGGGGCTCCTCCGCACCACCACCGACATCAGAATGAAAAGTAAGTTCCACCCAGAGGTTGAATAGATAGGACACATATCCAAATCCCTGTTTAGCATTTTGTTCCTGTATAAATCAACCAGAGAATGCTGTCAGAGGATCTCTGTCTCTGTGAAATTCATCCCAGCTGATGGGCTTAGTGACAGTGTGGTGCTCTATATTTCTTAGTCGCTGCTGTAGTTGCGTTGTGTCTGTGTCCTCTAAGGCGCGGTTCATCCGGTGTGTTTGCCCAGTCCCGGGGAGTCGTTCAGCCCCGGAGCTCCCTGCTGGGTCACTGGTTGGGGATACACTCATGAAGGAGGCGAGTTGCTTCACCTCTTCCGTGCATCACTCAGGATCCATTACCGTCGTGATTCCATTCCGAATGATTGCAGATAATTGACTACTGCTCTACTCCGCTGATTCATCTATTGTCCTTACAAAATTTGCACCTATATCCTGCAATCATAGGCAATAGCTTTGAAACACAATTGCATATACGGCATAAGAATTGGCATACTTTACTGTAAAGTGTAATCTAATGTTCTATCCTATTTCTGGCAAAGATGATTTCCATTCAATCTATTCTATAGCTTGGATGATGACTGTCTTGCTTTTAACAGGAGAAATAAATAAAGAAAAGAGAGATACTGAGAACTGATTTACTTTAACCTACAGTATGTTACATGTTCCTACTTTTGTTCATGACTCTTTCTTTCATTGTCTCAGGTTCTGTATCTGATGTACTAAGACAGGCACAGGTACAGGTGATTGATCAGTCTATATGTTCTGGCTCCAACGCCTATGGACCCTACCTCACTCCCAGAATGCTTTGTGCTGGCGTCATGGAGGGAGGGGTGGACTCCTGTCAGGTATAAAAGCCATACCAGTTTAAAAATGTTTAGGACCACAGAGCACAAACGTAAATTGTAAACTGTAGTCCTTTTTTCATAATAACCACAAAGAAAACGCTGTGACTCTTATTGCCCTATTTCAATCACCAATACAGTCGCGTCGACGGTTTGATAGTTACTGAACAGCTGTGTGTGCTGTACTTTCTGGTTACAAGGGAGACAGTGGTGGGCCCCTGGTGTGTGAGACAGGAGATGGGAACTGGAGGCTGGCCGGGGTGGTGAGTTGGGGAGAGGGCTGCGGACGGCCAGACAAGCCTGGAGTCTACACCAGAGTCACCCAACTACTCCAATGGATTGACCAGTACTTGGAAGTAAATAAAATACAACGTAAAGCCTAAACAATTCCGTCGAACATGTATTCTAGGATAAATCCAACATTTTAGTGGTGACTATCTGTTTTTATTTTGCAGCTTGCAATAGACGTCCCAAAAGCTACGAATAACACCACGACCAGTTAGCTTGTTGGTATTCTTAAGTGATCAAATAATTAATAAAAAAAACTTGCCTAATAAATTGTGTCAAATTGTGTCACATCCAGATCATTTGACTTGACTTTTTCAGCTTTTTCACATCGATAAAATGGTGTTACAGTAGAGCATTCTCTGACAAAAGGCATGCAGGATAAAACATGTAGGATTAAGTGAGAAGGGGGAGGCTGGCAACCTCCCCTATAGGATTAAGTAGCTGCTGTGCAGTACATTGCCATTGACATGCTGCACGTGTGTGCATGTGATGAGCAATCAGCCCACAACGCACAGCTTGGCAGTGTACACTGCTAGCTGTAGATTTGTTGATTTCATATATGCATTTTGACTCAATTTTATTTTGTTATTCAGTAGGCCTACTAAATATTTTGTTATTTATCACCATGATATTTTCTACAAAGCGTATTGCTGCCACCTCAGACAAATAAAATCAGTATCACGTTATAACGTGATATGTATTGTTATAACAATATGTTTTTCACGTTATAACATGATATTTCACTTTTTAAAATGATAACATTGTTATAACATTAACGTTTCACATTATAACGTACAAAGTTTATTGTTATAACAAGAAGTTTTTCACATTATAACATGATAACTTAAATTGTTATAACTTAAACGTTTCACGTCAAAACGTGATCACCTCTCAGCCTGAGACGTGGCGGAATACTGCTGCTTTTGAGCATACATGAATGTATAAACAATAATTTATTAACAATAATTAATTAACAATATTATTATAATTAATAGTAATATTGTGATAAGTATGCGTACACTAAGAAAGATTTAAAAATACAACAAAAGAAAGAATGTGTTCGCCCCTCCGAAATAGTGTCATATTTGTCATGTAACTTCACATTACATACATTACATTACATGGTGGCACACAAAACCTGCTACTACCATGATATACAGTAGGCTAACTGGAAACAACATCATTTCGTTTCCCTCATTTCAGAAAAAAAGTTTCGGGATGTTGCCCAAGCATATTTGCGACAGTTTGATTCATTCGACCGGATTGTTCGATTCGTATCGGATACCAAAAAGATTTGGTCAAAAAGACTCGTTTCATGTTGCACTCTGCACGATCAAGTCAAAACAACACATTTCGCCGGGCAAGTTATCTGGGTCCAGCGAGTAGAGTAGGTTGGGATATAATATGAAGTTATTTTAATGTTAAAATGCTTGTTTTTGGTATGACAATAGGGCTATAGCCTGTCTATCTTTCCAGGCTCTATAGAAGTAGGTCGAAGTAGAAGATACAGATACTAGCAGACGTACAAAAACAAACAGCTTGATTAACCAACCTGAGCAATGTCACACTGATATCAACATTTTAGTCAGTCGTAAAGCAATAGCCGAAGACAAACGATTGTCTGAGCTTGTTGAGATTGGAAAGGCGTGAGGGGGAATTTGATTTAGGCTAATGTCCGTCAATTAGTTATCTATCTCTACGATAAGACAACGCTGCGGACTGGATCCTGAAGAATGTGTTCAATAATAAAAAGAGTTAAACCAGTACAGCAGGCCTTTAGCCTTTGCCTTCGCCCAACCGGGAAGTCACGTAGTGCGTCAGCCCAGAATACGCTTATCGTTCCAGCCAGCTTGCAGCCAACATACATTGGCAAGAGATTCTTCTGCTCTACGATGAATTTGAGAAACGCTAACGGATTATTTTTCAGGCAGGTACGTAATGCTTTGGCGGTGCCTTGGTATGTGTGTCCTAATTACATTTTAGCATATTTTTTGCATCGCAGCACCAACAATGTTTGAATGAAGAACTAAACAACAGGAACTTTCCATTCATTTCATCGTCAACAATGGTAGGCTATAGATTGTATATCCCTGCCCTACTTTTTAGAACATACTACCTAAAAAGTACAGTACACTTCCATGACTTAAATTGTGTGTGCTTTGAATTTTTGGTAAATCGTTGGTCTTTAATTAAACAAACGTTCCAAATATATTGAAATCATAGGCCTTCTAATTGACTTTCAACTTACTAAGATGATTATGCCTATGGTCGGAAACGAAATATCCGTGATACATAACAAAAAATATCCCTTACACTAGCCTGTGGCCTGAACATAAAACAATTCAGCATTGACTTTTGACATCATTTTAATGATTTTACAACCGTTATGTAATCGATGACAATGCATGATATTTTGCAAGTGACTGTATACTTCCTTGGGACCAATGGTAATTCACAATTCCAACTTGTTGCTTCCTCTTGTGCAGTTGTTTGAGTTAGAGAGTAGTACCTACACCTACCTACTGGCAGATACAGAGAGCAAGGAGGCGATCCTCATTGACCCAGTACTGGAGACAGTTGACAGGGACCTAACGCTCATAAATGAACTGGGCCTCAGCCTCAAATTGGCAGGTAATGATTCAGTCAGTGTATTTCCTTGTGTCCCAGTCTAAGTTAATAACAAAAATGTAAACATGTCCAGCTATCACGAATCACAGGTCATTCACTGTATGGACCCTTCTCTCAGCTGTTTAATTTATTGCAGCAATGGTTCATCAGTGATAAAATGCTACATCATACTTTAAATCCCCATGTGTGTCTGTCTCCCCTTGTGTCCTGGCAGTGAACACTCACTGTCATGCAGACCACATAACAGGCACCGGACTCCTGAAGCAGAGGGTGTTTGGATTGAAGAGCGCCATCTCAAGGCACAGTGGTGCCACCGCAGATGTTCAACTATCAGAGGGAGACAAGCTAACCTTTGGCAAACATGTGAGAAGGCCACGCCTACAGTGATTCAGTAAAAAATATTGGAACCTGATTTAACCTTAGGAACATTGTGAACTATGTTTTTAGGGTTATTCAAGCCTCCGTTATGTGTAAACTTCGATGTATGTTTTTAAACAGCTATCAAATGTCTGCCTGGTGCATTTAGCGCTAAATGCCATTATAATCCTAGAAAGTATGCTAATGATTATTATATTAACTGCTCTAAATCCTAAAAAGTGATTATTCTGAATATATATTTGTTTGTTTGTCCTTTATTGAACCGGGAGAGTCACACTGAGGTAGATATCGCTTTAACAAGGGGGCCCTGGCCCCAGAGAAAAACATCAGCTTAAAGCATTAGAGCAGACATAAAACAAGCAATATAAACATTAAAACGATATGCGATTATATATCTTTGTCATAAGTGTTTGATATCGACGTTTGAGGGATCTTTGCAAAAGAAAAATTATTTATGTATGTAGAATACCGGCCGATATATATCAGTATCGGAATGTTTTAATCTCTATTATCGGCCCAAAACATCCAGTATGGGTCTACTTCTCTCCTTTGTTCAGTGTCTGGTGGTGAGGGAGACTCCAGGACACACAGATGGCTGTGTGACATTTGTGACAGGCGACCAGAGCATGGCCTTTACTGGGGACACCTTGCTTATCCGGGGCTGTGGCAGGACGGACTTTCAGCAGGGTACGTCCTGCTAACCGCTAAATCTTACCATCTGAATGTTTTTGTGAACATTTGTTTGTTACTGTTGGGTGTGTAGTCAAACCAGTCGTTCTTTTTATTGTTTTGAAGTATGCTAGTCACTAGGAGGCAGTGTTTCTCCAGTCATACAGATCTAACTGTCATATCTCCTTTCTTTTCTTTCGTCAGGTTCTGCTGAGACACTCTACCAGTCTGTTCATGAAAAGATTTTTACGCTGCCAGAACAGTGCCAGATTTATCCTGCACATGACTACAAAGGTTTCATGCATATTATAACTGACAACACTTTGCGTGTTAATGCATGCCATGCGGTGTTTGAGACAATGACGCATAGGACATAACGAAGCTGCCTAAACAGAAGCTATTATTACTTAATCCTTACTTTTTACGTTTGATAGTTGTCTTTGACTTGTCTTAGCATGATATCTCTTGGCTGTGTTTATTCTCTATGTGCTTTATTGGACTCCGCCACCAGCCCAGTTTTCATGTGTAAAGTTATACGTCATGGAAAGACATGGGTTCCTTTTTGCGCCTGTACTGCAGGCCAGACGGTGTCCTCGGTGGGGGAGGAGAAGAAGTTTAACCCCCGCCTGACCAAAAGCCTGGAGGAGTTTGTGGACATCATGCAAAATCTGAACCTTAAGAAGCCTTCTAAGATAGGTACTGTATTATCCAGCAAACTCCTCTTTGCTCTGGTAGTCTGTTTCTTACAATACGTTCATTATCCGAGTTCTCTGTATTCCCTCCAGACTCAGTCGTATCATGTGAAATAGCATGTGGCAAAGGTGTATTTATATTATTGCTATGCAATGTAAAATCAAACCAGAATCCTTTTCCAGTTCCAGTATGCAATTTCTGGATAGGAAATGTTCATCATTAATTTCCTGACTTTTTGTTTCCTGTTTTCTTTTGCAGATATTGCAGTGCCTGCAAACCTGGTGTGTGGACTTCATGAGGTTTAACTGTTAGACCTGTTAGTTTAAACTGTTAAAGAATTTGTATTTAGCTGCCGCTTCGCAAAGGTAATAGTTGATGAACAATCATACACTTGCCCATATAACCACCATTCCTAACAATATATGCTTACTGGAATAAAGAAAATAATAATTCCAAATCTTCAGAGACAGAGAGAGGGGGGTGGGGGGGGGGGGGCACCCTCTTTATCTGGTGGTGGTCTGTGGGGGGGGGGGGGGGGGGTATTTTTTTATTTAATTAAAAAACCCGGTGGGTTATAAATTAACCGGATGTTTTTATATTTTTAAAAAAAAT
>JAVQIZ010057596.1:0-15059 GCA_036023535.2 Galaxias brevipinnis
TTTCTTTGAAGAATGTGAGGGGTGACGTGTGGTGGTGAGGCAGAATGGAGCCCCCCCCCCCCGTCACAGAGGGCGACGTTGGCTTATTAACACGCAGCGCGGCACGGCCTCGCTGACACCCTGAACACGGCGCCGCGGCCAGCCGGCCAGAGACAGCATTCCTTTGTCCAGTGGGGTAGAAACAACAATCAGAGCACAGGAAACGAGCTTTTAGGAAAGGGGAGAGGGAGCAGCAGTGAAAGGTGGAACCTACACAGACCCTACCCTGCATTATTGAACTGGTAAGGAGAAAGCAAGGTTCATACAGAAGAGAAAAGTCACATACGAAACGTGCAACCTGGGCGGAAACGGGCTCTGTCTAAAAGAGGGAGACCAGGACCTAGAGTTCCATCAGACCAGCTAGGCAGGTACGATTAGTTAAGATGGGAAAGAACACGAAAATAAATAATGTCTCTTCTCGGTCTACTGAAAGTAGAATAGCAGTAATACACTGTGTGTAAAAATGGGTGTCGGTATTCGTTGCCGCCGGACTCTTTAATCATCATTTGACTGGAGAATGAAGTAAATGAAGTAAAAGTCCCCTTGGAGGGGTTGTCGTCGAGGTAGACCCATTCATTAGCCATTCTGATTAGGAACTCGCCAGGCCCAATCCATCAATGCCAGCGCTGCTTCCAGTAACACTGGATCCTAACCTTTGAGCGTGTTGTTTGGCTGCCTTCGTGTTAATCGCTAACTGACAGGTTTGAAGTCCACTCTCAGGGCACGGTGCATTGCAATGCCAAATGTCCGTCTGTTGTGGGCTGAAGGTGAAACACAACTCACACAGACAGTGGCATCTTTTTATATGGATCGGCTATTGAGATATCCAATAAAAAACCGACACAAAGCGCTCATCCCGTGATCTCCCGTGACTAGTAAGTAGAGAGATACAGGAGTCGGTCGGTACAAAGGCCCATCTAGAACCCTGAACACGTCAAAGGGCTACAGACCACCTGGAGCTGAGTCTGTGGGACTAAATGCTGGTGCTGGCCTTTCCTAAAGGAACAGATGGACTAACAGCAAAAGCATTTGAGTCCATCCGTCACTGTTCCCTTCTAGTGGTAAATCTGTCCTCTCTGCAGATTGACGGAAAACTCAGGCATTCGCAAAAACACTAACATCAACTCTCAATCTCACACACACACACACACACACACACACACACACACAGGGGATGCAGGGTTGACCTAAACAAGGTACAGAGCGATCCCTAAGAAAGAGCCCAAAGGTGGAACAGAGGTCAACCCCGGTCCAGTGACAGGAAACACACACCGCTGCTCTGCATCCCACCCGACACACTCGTGACCCAGAGGACTGCAACATGACGGGGTCTTTCCGAGCGGATATGTAGGACCAGTCTATAAATACACAGAACGCCAGCACCCCACCCTGCACTACCGCAGCAACGGTGTGTATGCGTAAAAGCATGTGTGTGTGTGTGTGTGTGTGTGTGTGTGTGTGTGTGTGTGTGTGTGTGTGTGTGTGTGTGTGTGTACGTAAAAGCGTGTGTCTCACCGATGTGCCGGGTTCAGAGCGATGGCCCGGGGCTGATCCAGGTCCAGCCAGAACAGGACTTTCCGCGAGGTCCCGTCCAGGTTGGCCACCTCGATGCGGTTGGTCTCCGAGTCGGTCCAGTAGAGTTTGCGGCCCAGCCAGTCGCAGGCCAGGCCGTCGGGGGAGTCCAGGCCCGACACCACCACCGTCTGGCCCGTGCCCAGGGCCTCTTTCACAGCTGGAGGAGCACAACACCGCACTCAGCCAAGGAACATCTACACACTATTAAATACAGGACACAGTGAAGTCCCTACAGTCTAGCCTACAGCTGCTGTGACTATGAACCTGCCTCCACAAGTGCTTTTTATATTAAGGTTGGATGAATTGTTAACTCTGCTCTATGAAAGTTAGACAGAAAAATAACACACAAAAATGGGGCCGGAGGGGAATAGCTTTAGTGCTGTAGTAGTACTTTAGGTGGAAGTGATTAGCTGTAGTAGTACTATAGGGTGAGGTGAGTAGCTGTAGTACTAGTACTATAGATGGAGGTGATTAGCTGTAGTAGTAGTACTATAGGGTGAGGTGATTAGCTGGAGTAGTAGTACTATAGGTTGAGGTGATTAGCTGTAGTAGTACTATAGGGTGAGGTGATTAGCTGTAGTAGTAGTACTATAGGGTGAGGTGATTAGCTGTAGTAGTAGTACTACAGGTTGAGGTGATTAGCTGTAGTAGTAGTACTATAGGGTGAGGTGATTAGCTGTAGTAGTACTATAGGTTGAGGTGATTAGCTGTAGTAGTAGTACTATAGGTTGAGGTGATTAGCTGTAGTAGTACTATAGGGGGAGGTGATTAGCTGTAGTAGTACTATAGGTTGAGTTGATTAGCTGTAGTAGTACTATAGGGTGAGGTGATTAGCTGTAGTAGTACTATAGGGTGAGGTGATTAGCTGTAGTAGTATAATAGGTTGAGGTGATTAGCTGTAGTAGTACTATAGGGTGAGGTGAGTAGCAGTAGTAGTAGTACTATAGGTGGAGTACCACTGAGTCAGGCACTCACAGTTGGAGGACTGGTTGTAGAAGGTCTGCTTTATGGCCTCCTCGCTGACGTCCGTCCAGAAGATCAGGCCCTCCGCGTACAGGAAGTCCACCGCCGCCGCGTCCTCCAGGTCGCTCACCACCACGGCCGACTCGCCCCGCGCCCCCTCGGCGTCCACCAGGCGCACGTCACGCCGGTTGGCGAACAGCAGCAACGGGGAGCCTGGGGACCAAAGAAGAAGAAGAAGGAAGGGCTTACCACAGCGCTCAACGCCTCACATTCCTACCTTTTTATCAGATCGGGGTTTGTTTTTTTCTAAAGTCAACCGGTTTTTTTTTTGGGGCAAAACCCACACGCCACGCTTCGCCGGGCGTGCGGCAGCTAGCGGCCCCGCCCCTTTGGGAAGGGCCGCCGATGAGCCAGTTGTGGGCTGAGAGTGCCACTCTGTGGGTAACCGCCGCGCCGGGCTGCACGGCGGCGCAACAAGGCGGAGAGGCAAGCCACCAGATGTTTACACCACAACACTGGGCCAGCAAATGTGAGCCAGCCTCCGCAGGGTCACAGTCTGTGCCACAGCGGAACCACGAGAGCAGGGGACAGGCCCAAAAAGACACCAGCTGGGGTTTGGACATAACGGGGCACTGAGTTGGGACCAGAGTTCAGCTGGGCTACTCTAAAGCAGAAACAAAAACCACAACAACTCAATCAGCCTTTAAGGTTTTAGCCGAACGATGGACAGTTGACTGGTTAGTATGAACCTGTTTTGCCTTCAGCCTCAATCGATGTGAACAGGAAGACGGTGCTACTGACTGGCTTTTAGTAAAGATACTAAACTACATTCTCTCTTAGTCAGCTTTCGAATCCGGCCAGCAAGACACGCTTTAACAGAGGCCAGCTTGGAAATCAGAAATTCTACACGGTAGTTAAAAGGTAGACTACCATTCATACAAAGCTTGTCTCGTTTAGCCTAAATGCTCCCAATTTCATATTTCAGTAAGCAGCAAGTGGCATCGTTGTCATAAATCTGGGTCACATGGACAATAGACGAGTAAAAACCCACACACACACTACGTAACTATATAAATGTGTGCAGGGACTAAACCTGTTGTCCAGTCTATCTGACTTTAATTCTGTGGGTTTGGTGGTTCAACATGCAAGGGACCTACAAGTTTAGAAAGTAAAGCTTTGTGTCCTCACTGAGAAAGCAATCTTTTATTCCATCAGTGTCCAGTTTAGGTTGGGATAAGAAAGAATTGAGTGGTTAACATATTTTGCTCACATTGAATAAAGATTTGAGCTCATGTTTTCATCTAATCCACCCATGATCAAGACAACTAACACCACCATCTCATGGTGCCAACTCAATTATGTAATTGAATCAGAAAATTGGTTGATTTATATTTAAAGCTGCTATATAAACATAATTGTAAGAACTAGTTTTGAGCAGTGAATGAATTGACTTATTTTTTTTAAATGCCCTACTTGCATTTAGATACATCGGTCATTCGATAAATGTGCGCACAAAATGCCAGGCACTTTAAAACAGCTCTGTGTTCACAAGCGTTTTTCTAATTCACTCTTATCTCCAGACGTTTTATTCCTTACTTTAAGGGTCCAACTCCAAAGATGTTACGTCATTTCTTAATATGAAACAATGACAGTAATGGGCTATGGAGAGACAGTTACGAGTGAATTATGGAGCGACATAGAAAAACAAATTAACTCCATGCCACTGCCTACTATTATACAGGGCTTGAGGAATGTTGTAGATGTGAGAGATACTATAGGAATATCTTTGGAGCTGGCCATTTCTTTTTTTTTTCAATCTCCCCGTCCGAATGTTGTAACACGGGTATGGAGGCCAAGGGCCAAAGTTAGACCTGGTAGTTACTAGCTCCAGAGACTAGCCAAACATAAACAGGGACCTCGTTGGGGCCAAAGTGTCATGGCGTGGTGATGATCTAAAGGCATTCCAGAGAAGATAGGAGGGGGGCCGAGGGACACAGAGACGGAAAGATAAGGCCCGGCCACAGAGATGGGCAGGCAGAGCAAAGGTAGAGAGATAAGACAAGAACAGAGTGGAATGCTGTACACTATTTTGTAGGAATCGTGAATTGAAGGTGGGATGCAACTCAAAATCATTATGCGGATGATGTGGTTGTAATATCAGATACCGGTGTATCATCTTAAAGTTTGAGTCCAACTATTACTTAACAATTAAAAAAGGATCTGTTACATCTGACCGTCAAAATTAATCAAAATTCAGAAGCAGCTCTGTGCAGACCCACTTTCCAAATGGGTATATTAGGACTTGGTGTTGGAGGTCCAGGAGAGGGGGTTGAGGCCATTTTCTCCACTTAAGAGGCTGTCCTGACTCCCTCCTGACACTGGCCTCTGTCTCTCTCACTCTCTATCGGCTCAGATGACTTCCTCTAATTCTGTTCCGGCATTTCCACTCTGCCGAAAAGAAGAGATAGAGAGGAGGAGCACCTGTGTGTGTGTTTGTGCGTGTGTGCTTGTGTGCGTGTGTGCGTGTGTGTGCGTGTTTGTGAGGAGAGGGACAACACAAAAGCGCAGCTGAGGAGTCTGAGCTTGTCAGCGGGATTAACAATCTGGGTGGGAGGGGAGACAGGGGGCCGTGTGTGTGTGTGTGTGTGTAAGGGTGCTACTCCTCCTAGTGCCTTTGTTCTGTTCTGTTCTGCTTGGGAAGAGAAGAGACAACCAACAGCTCCCTGGCTTTGCGTCTTATCTGAACACCACTCTGTGTGTGTGTGTGTGTAATGTGTGCGTGTGTGTGAGTGAGCACGGCATATTGCGGTTGGAAAGGGAAGCAAGGAGTTTTCCTTTACACCTCCCTAGTTGTGAGCAGAAAATAGTGTGTGTATGTGTGTGCGCATGTTATGAGAAGACGTAGGGGGAATCACTGATCAAGCAAGTGTGCGACAGGCTTCCTGTAGCCCTCCTTTTTCACCCTCTCTTCACCACCCCTACTCCATCCTTCCTTCCACAGTCTTCCACCGTCCTTGACTGCATGAAAACATAACAAATCACCACCTCAAGTTTCAGGGGCGCAAAAACATGGGGAGATTCAATCGGTTTTTCCATTCCTTTAGCCCCGCTCGGCTTGTCTCCGTACAGCTTAATAAGCCCCTTCACCCTTTCATCCAAACATGAGGAACCATTCCCAAGGTGCTCCGCGAACGAGAAGACAGAAGCGAGGAGCCATGATTTGATGTGAGAAACTCCGCGCAACTTATTAAAAAACAAACGTTTCAGGGGGAACCCTACCGCAGAGTTGCAGGGAGGACTAGTTTTTTTGTATTGACATTTCCAGTAGCACAAAGCTAAAGGAAGCGGGTTCTCTGGGCCTACCGCTTTATATAACAGGGAATTCATGCGGGAACAAATTAAAACTGAAAACTTACAAAACCGCCTGGCTAAAATAAGACATTGGTATAACCTCAATACAGAAATATAAATATTACTCTGAGTTTGACAAGGTGAAATAATCATGTACTAAAAAACGTTTGAATTGTTTTAATTTGCTCTAAATGCTAGTCTAGTGCATTGCAATTAAAGTAACTGTGGAAATAAACATACAATCATTTACAAGTAATGATGTAGAACTTCTTGAGAACTAGTAAAAAATGAAGACTATTGGATAAAAGGTATTTGACTGATTGAGATCTGAACAAGCACGCACACACACACACACTCGGCTGTTGTGTTTGACTGGCATGTACTCACACTAGTTCAGTGTTTTAGGCAGTGGGTGTGAAGTGTGTTCCTCCTATCACCCCCTCCCTACATTCTTTCAAAGCTAAACTCTTGAGTTTTCTTCTTGTAGCTATCTCCCAGACCCAGTCTCAAACGACCACACATGACTATGAGCATGAAAATTAACAAATGACTAAAGGACTAGACAAGAAATCGATGTAACTATCTCAAACCAATTACATTACCATTCAGTATGACAAGCACTTGTTTATCACGATTAACACAGTAGGTTATATCATATCCTCCCTAAGCCTGACTGATTCATTTAAAATGAACAATTAACAGTTAGGATACGTTCTACAAATGTAATCAATCATACATATGATTCCAGCTTAGTCTTGGAAGTGTTATTTGAAAATTACGACTAATTATCATAAACATGTGTATGTTTTTCCTATAGGTAATACCTATTATTAGCCAACCTACATCTGTAAAAAAAATACAGAAAGGGAGACATATTTTAAACATAAAAACGGCAGGCTCAAGGATAATCTGATATTCTTTCAGATTTTACTATCCCCCTCTAAACCCCCATATCCTTGATGAAAAGAATAAATAGAGCGTGCATAAACATTAATACATTGGAAGGAAAATATCGGCTATTCTTTACTTTTTGCAGCAGAAAGACCTCTTTGACACCCGACACCTGAAATAGATGGTTCTGGCTTCGCGGCCTTGGAATACAGCCTGAGATTTCTGGGAGCAACTTTTGCCAGACACAATCTAAAAGGCAACGAATAGAAACTTAGTGGATTTGTTTTGAACTTTAAAAAGCCTTCGATATAGACTGTGGCACGCGCACACAAAACACGCACCAATTAGATATAATTCAGTGATTGCCTCTTTGGGTGGTGGTACTACTAGCAGTTAGCTACGGACTAATAAACTTTTGGAATTAATTCCACATGAAGATCAATTACACAAACTAAGCCCACTGAAAAACAAACATTTTACAAGTTGTTACTTCAACATACAAGCAGGTCCTACCAACTAATTGCAACATGTTTGCAAATTAGTAGCCTACCAGGGGGTTTCAAAAGGTTCATGTTACTATGTTACAACTTAGCTAGCCACTTTCGAGATGATCGGGAATAGGGAGGTCGAACAAAACAGCTGCGGGAGTTGACTTACCATTAACTATCGTCACCAAACAACTATAAAGTAGTAATTCCACAAGTGAAACACCCATTGCAAGTGTTCTCCGCCTTAAATCCATAGCTCCGACTCCATTCTTGGGGGATATAAGTTGCTAAAGAAAGTTACAGCAGTCCGAGCGTGCGTTTGTCTTCTGGCCGATACTTTTGCTGGGGACGCTCTTCTGTCCGCTGTGCTTTGCAATCTCGTTCATAGAGAGGCGCACAGTGGAACGGCAGCGGAAGTTGAGTGACGTCACCAGACACAAAGCGTATGGACTGCTGACCAATCCTGTCATTTCACAAATTTGTAATTTGTTAGCCTTTCATTAAGTGAAGCTCGCTATAATGACGGTTTGAAGGACGTTTTTACGAAGTGCAAAATGAGCATATACACGCATTGTCACTAAAATATCATAAGATACTAGTAACAACCTTTTTATGATCTCTCTTGAAAGAAAGGTTATCCCCACCAAGGCACAAAAGCTAAGCTGCCAATAATGTATGTATTTTGCTTATTTCAAGCATATACCACATTTTGCTTGATAAGAGCTACCCATTTTGGTTGCATAGCATAAGACAGTGCAACTGACAAAAGGAGGAAAGTGGATCTGGAATGTGAGTAATAATTTTCCCTTCAACATTTTACGAGTCTCAAAGGTTAGACAAGTCAGTATTACACACTAGTAAACATGGAGGGGTTGAGGCATTTTGGAAAAACATATCCATGCGAAGGCACGCACACACACACGCACACACACACACACACACCACGAGTAGGCAGGATTCAAGTCTTGGCAGTGAGCTCTCTTCTCAGGAAGCCTGCAAAAGGTTCTCCAACTGGCCCCAACTCTAAAGACCCTGTGGAAACTAAAAGCATATGTCTCTCACTCAGTGTGCGTGTGAGTAAGGGAGGCAGTGATTCCCACCCCAGGAGAAGAATGCTATAATGAAACATGCCTTTCCAGTCACCTGGACCATAGAGCCCTGGGTACCTCTTTGATCCACACGGCCTGATCCACAAATATATATATATATATATATATAAATGATCTGCCTCCCCATTGGTCTCTGCCACTTATAAATATCAGCCTTTGTTTCAATATACCGTTCCTTTGCCGTGAAACAAATGATCCTCTCAGGGTAACAAGGACCAGGTGGGATGGGCTCTGTGAATCAGAGGGTCATGCAGGCATGGTATCAGGGAGCTTACAGTTAACCCTGCTGCGACATGGGCCTTAGCATGGGTTCATAATAGAGAACATTGCAACAGTGTTTCCCCAAGACTGCTGTGATTTCCTGCCCTCTCGCTTCTCGTCTCGCCGACCAAGAGCTCAATAGTATAGCTGAAGAACAAGGAAATGATATAGGGCCATTTCCTGTCCATGTTATGTCCTCTCTCTTAATCTAGGTACATCCGAACTGTATTCGCCAATGCATTCAAGATGATAGTGTCAGCAGATAATGACCATGCTAAACAGAGCAAAATAAGTAATATGCATGGAGCACCATCCAGTTCTAAATAAGCTGTACAATTTGTAATATGCATACATTAATAGAGTATGATTGACAGAATAGCTGTGCCAGCAATTGTGGATGTTTTTAACTCAAATTCAGGAAACCGAAGCTAAAAATGAACTCGCCGTTCTTTGTTACAACCCCCCATGTGTTGGAATATGAGATGGGGCACAAATCCTGGGACACATAGGCTGTTTGCAACTGGCTAAACCAGTGGAGTGATGGTGAACTTGAGCTTGTGTGTAACTTTGAAAACCTCCCCAGAGAACATTGCCTGGAAAGTGCTTGAAAATAAAAAGGGGGTATGAAACGGCGGTAAAACTAAACAAAAACCAACTAATGGTGCCAAGAGTGGTTTTATCACTAAGTTGCAGTTAATAGTACCCATGTTGCTCCTCTTAAAACTTTTGTTTTCCCCGGGACAGTAAAATATCTCCTGGTGCTTTCTCTGTAAAGGTGTTGGACCACCTCTAGCGGGCCATCCTCCCTTCCTCCCGCTACTCATTATTTTTTTCTTCAGCCAATTAATCCTCTCTGTACTTCAAACCCTTCCAAACAAAAAAGACATGAAGCAGAAGCTCACGTTCTCAGGAAGTAATCAGAGGGCTACAGATGTGGCTTTGTTTATTCGTATCCCACCTTGATTAAAAGCGAACTGGCTGGCACAAACTCTCCAATAAAACCCCCATCTATGGGAAACATATTCATATGAGCATCAGGCTGCAGAAAGGGTTCTTGAGATTGCTACTGCATACAACACCCAAAGTAACTCAGGGCCATGAGTTGATTGATAGTATGAGGCTAGACCACTTGAACTGATAATTTTGTACAAAAGTACAAAAATTGAAATTGTAAATAATAACTGTTATGGCTGAGAACACAAACATCTACACTACTTGTAAGCCAATAAGGATGATAAAGGCAGATATTGGGGCTTTTTAATGCTTCAGTCCAGACTGATTAGAGTGGTTCCAAACAACGTACAACACGCAGCACAACACAGTAAGCTCGGGGGCCTGTCTTTTATTCCCTTATATCAAGATGCAGTTATTGACCTGATAATGGATCTCCACTTTTAAGGAGATCACCTAGTAAAAAAAAATAAGTATGATCTGAAGTCTCCAGAGTGTCTATGTTGACAGGTGCCGCCTCCTACAGTGTACCAATCATCTTCTTCCTGAACCAGTGGAGGTCCATGCGAGAGATCTGCCACTACATGACCAAAATGTCTCTTTCAGGCTATCCAAGGAGCTCTGCCTTTGCATAAGGGCCCCCTTCCCTGTGCTGCTAATGTCTTAATACAAGCTGTTGTCTATGAAATAGCATTGATTAGACTATGCACACTGTATTTGCATTTCTATCCCAACTTCATTTACACGTTGATCAAAATAAGTAACTGATCAATTTGTCTCTCAACGTGGAATGGATCAGGCGTGTGTATTATAAATTGATTAGCACCCAACTAATCTAAACTGTTCAATGGATTATGTTTGTGGCTGGAAAGCACAGTACTCCAATTTCTCCAATTACATTTCTGTTGAAATGTAACTTGATTTGGGGATTTAATTTACAGTAGTGATGAAGTACTGAGGGATTACCTTCAATTTGTGTTCACGTTAGAATGAGTATAGCAGTCCATGAATTTCTACAGTAGTCATTAATTTCATCGTTCTTTAATGGCCAGGTTGGGGTTATCCTTCTATAACATTGTATGTAACTTTCCAAATGTGCCGAGTATACTCTGCGTAGCAAGAGATGACAAAAGTGAAGATCCATCCAACTTGCAAACACCTCTAAAAACAGAATTGCCCCCTTGAAAGGTTTTCACTGACTCAAGTTCCTTACCATCTGCAGGGCTAAAAGAAACAAATGGGAAAACTGGCTCCCTCCAGTGCCTAGATCTCTTTGCCACATGGCATCACCTGCGTCTTTTTCCTTGCCCCGTCTCTCACCCTCCATTCGCTATATCCCTATACCGGGATATTAAAAAAGACTTGCCTTTTGATTTGAACGCATGGGCTCCACAGTCTGACACTAAGTTACTTAAATGATCATTTTTGACTTTGTAGGTGAACTTGTCCGTATTCCATCAGTTAAGACAATGTGCTAGCACCGATTACAAATAGGAAACTTGAGAGAAAGCGGAAATTTAACAATTCCATACTTTATTTATTTAATCATAAAGCAAATCAAATAAAACATTTTAATTGTGCATTAGTAAATGTTTTTGTTGGCACATTGCAGACCTTGTTCTCAGGCCAATTATAATCCTCCAATAAAGATTGATCCCAAACATCAGAGAAAATCTCCTTTGGTCATCACAACAAACAAACATACAGACAGCTCAAGTTTTAACTTGTCCGTCGTAAAATTAAATTCCTCATTTAATGGACCTCATAATGGCTAAACAATTCCCTTGGCTTAACAGACAGTAATGTGCTTTAGTGCAGCTGTGATCGTTTGGCATCCCATCCCACCTCACCCCCGAGCCATGGAGGAGTAAACAAAGGAAAGAAGCTGGTTGGGAAGAAAGAAAAAAAACAAAACGTGTCCAGAGCATTGATCGTTGTCATCATTTTCCATCATGACACACGGCGGGTATAAACGTTACAGGTTATTAAGCAGTGGTTATCATCAAATCATCACAGGTGAAATATTGGACATGTAAACGAGAGAGATGGAATAATGCTTTCACCCCCTAATGCACTCTAGGAGAACACTTGTATGGTGTGCTACATACTTAATATAAAGTATTAATGGCCTTCGTCCTAAGATTCAAAGGTGGAAGCACCATTTGCATAGAAATGCAGCACGTGGAAATTAAGACCTCTAGTATAAACAAAAAGAAAAAACCTAGGTCAGTCTTAGACTACAAATACAGTTTAAAGTGAATTTTCCATTTGCAGACATTGTTAGTTCTTGGTTAAGCCTAGCTTAGAGTCACTCCAGCTTTTGGTACTCCTATTTGTTTCAAACTTCTGACTGTACAGTAGCCTAGAAATGGGGGGGTGTCAGTCTACTCTGCAGACAGAGTACACAGTCTTTTCCATAATCTCTATTCATTTTCTCTGTGAATAGCCCGTAAACCACGCTCCTAATAAAGCTTTAATCTTTCCTAGAAAAGACTGACACTTGAAGGCATGATAAAACCCCACAATCCGATCAATCCAGATGGGACAACTGATCAGATCAGATATTCATCTAGAGACTTTTTCAGAATTGACTAAATTACCATATCAATATGATACAGCCTGACAAGCTTCCCAAGTTGCCCATTGACTGGTCCAAAGAACTTGGGTGGCAACGTGAAGTGGGTGCAGCAAACAAACAGATTACTGACTCACTGCCATGAGGAGATACTTTGGCCCTTTGGCAGACAGCCCAGAGCTGCATACCTTGGCCAGACACATCACACGAGCTTAAGCCCTGAATAACACCACATCTGGGGGGAACTAATCATACACAGAGCTGGAAAAAGCTCCATGTATGCGGCTGGAGTGGTACCTGTAAGACTAAAAGTGCTTTGACAAAACTACGGCTTAAGCTGGTGCAACCTCGACTGTTAACTGTTTCAAGGCTGAGGACAAACCCATGGAGCTGGTATTGAAGCTGAACTGGGAACAGGATAAACATGATCCACAGCCCCTTCAAAACATCGCAACGATGTTTCAGTAAAACTAATGGAGCCTTTTTGTGAACACGTAATATTTTAGGGTAAATCTCAAGTGTCTGTTTGTCTTTATCTCACCATGCATTACATATGGCCAATAGAAAGCCAACACACAAATGTGATACTATCTCTGCCAAGCTCTGTTGAAAAAGTAAAGGAACAACAAAAACTTTGGACTGATCATTCAGATGCCAGCTGTTCAGACTAGGCTATTAGTCCGTCTATCGCTAAATTAAAAAAAAATACAAATTTGATCAAAATGATTTTGCTTGGCAAAATAATTATCCCTTAAGGTTTACTTAATTCATTCCTGAACCCCCCTTAGAAACTACTGGACCTTGTTGAGGTGTAAACACCCCCAGATCCTTGGACCCAACTCAGTCATTGCTTATTTTAGCGCGACGCCGCCGACATTTAGGAACAACAGCCACCGTGTTCTTGGGAGCACATGTTAGTCCACTCATAAGAGCAAAAGGAATGAGCGTTTTTTTCTTCTTATTAATAGGGGACAAACATGGTGTCCTGTGTCAAACCTAGCCACACTCTCTTCGTCAATACTTCGGCCACTCAGACCCCAGAGTCGGAGTACATGCCGTTAATCAGATAGTCCACCTGCGTGTAGTCTTTCCTCTGATAGCTCTCGTAGGCCTGTTTCACAAACATTCCGACTGCCACTACAAAGAACAGCAGTCCAAACAGCAGCACCGCCAGTAGGGAGCTCGTATCCACCAGCTGGCGCGTTAGGGCCTCCCCGGCAACGTCTACTATGGCCACCCTGGTCACCACGGCTACATTTGTGTTGCCTGGTCTGTTAGTGCTGACAGGGACTGGTCCAGGGGTAGCTATGGGAGAGGGAGCCAGGGTTTCGGGAATGGGAGGAGCTGGTGAGCTGCTGGAAAGTTCCAGAGTGGTGGGCGTCATTGAGGGTTTGTTCTCAGCGGCTGGGGAGGTTACGCTGATAACAGGTGCTGCAGCTGTCGAGGCTAAGGTACTTGTGGTTGCTGTCGTTTTCTTTGATGATGGAGGGGTTATCCTTTCTGTTGAGGAGGCTGAAGTGGTCATAGCTAAAGGTGAAGTAAATGTTGTTTTGGTTGAGGAGGCTGAAGTGGTAGTTGATGGCGGGACTGCAGTTGAGGCTGTTGTCCTTGCAGCTGCGGTCACGGTCGTTGTCGCGGTGGTAGTGGTAGTCATGGTGGTAGGTGAGGGTTCTGACTTGACGGTCGCTGGGGCTGATGGTGGCTCTATTGCTATTTGGGCGGTAGTGCTCGTTGCTACAGGGGTGGGTGTCTGCCCGGTGTGGGTTGACGGTTGGTCAGATGCATCCGGTCTTTTGAGGCCAACTTTGGGGACCTGGGGCAGTATGGCACTGCCCTGGTGGGGGGGCAGAGGTGTGGCAGGCTGGGTGGGTGGGAGAGAGGCAGATGAGGAATCGTTACGAGTGGAGGGTTCTGCTGCATCCGAGGTCTGTCCTGCAGCGCTGCTCCCTGCCAGGGGAGAGGGAGAGTGGGCCCCTTTCGTGGAGGAAGAGTTTGAAGTGAGACTGGCGTTATTGCCAGCCGAAACCTCAAGGTTCTTCGTAGGTCCGGCAGAGGATGAAGAAGAAGAAGATGAAGAGGAGGAGGCGGCATTGTTGCTCTCCGTTGGAGGATTGAAATCTGGCGCTGCTGTAGGTCTATTGTGGTCCTGGACAACAAGGTCTTGACCTTGGGAAAAAAATTTACAGAGATGCTTTAATTACACACATATATATGTTGTTATATGTTGATGACAAATATCTATTTCTGCAGAGCAGAAGAAGGCTAGAGGAAGCCATATGAGCGGGGGCATAACGTTGGGAGAAATGTCGAGGTTAGGGACGGGCTTTAACTTTGAGTTGAACAAAGTGGGGTTTCGTGTTCTTTATTGGAGGGAACTTGGACCTATGGCTTAACCTTGGCAGTCACCGAGTTAATATCATACTCTGCCCATGGCGCCTCGATTACCTCGTTCTGCTCGCAGCTGCTCCTCAGAGATTTTGAGGCAGGAGGACCCATTAGAGCAGTTCAGCAGAAAGCAGGTAGAGTTCTTCCAAAATATAAAGCGCTGACATTCAGGGCCCAACAATGTGCCTGAGGAGGAAGCAAAGCAGAAAGGAGAAATTAGGAGATAGATTGGACTACATTGTTGTTACAAACACATCTGAAATTGCACCTTTCTGTTATTATGGGCTAGCCTGGTTGCGCACTAAAAGAAAGTCCATCTACCACTACGCTGAGAGAAGTGACTTAAAAAAACAGAGCGATTCTATTAAGGGCCTTATTGTCTCACATGGAGCAGCGCGCGCACACACACACACACACACACACACACACACACACACACACACACACACACACACACACACACACACACAC
>JAVQIZ010057613.1:0-17244 GCA_036023535.2 Galaxias brevipinnis
TGCTGTCCTGCAATAAAACCCCACTTTTCCTCTGGTGTGTCTGCCTGCCTGTGAACAGGTGGATCTTCAGGTGTCCAGACGCGAGGCACGCACTCCTCCCCCGATGGCCTGGAGGGCACCCTGCTCCACCGCCACCACCACCACCACCCTCCCCTGTTCCATTCTCTGGGCTCACTGTCCTCCCAGGACTACTGCTTGGACGCCTCGCCGCCACATCACTCCCACTGGGCCTCCTCCTCGGCTCAGCCCTCCAAACACAGCCTGCACCACGTCAACAAGATCCTGCGGGCCAAGAAGCTCCAGAGGCAGGCGCGCACGGGCAACAACGTGGTCAAGAAGCGGGGGCCCGGACGCCCACGCAAGCACCCGCTGCCCTCCCCTCCTCCGTCCTCTCCTCCGTCTCCTCCTCCTCCTGCCGAAGCTACCCAAGGCAGGCACAACAGGGGGGACAGAGGGGTGCCTGGTGCAAGGGTGTGGGAGGGGGACACGGTTACTGACGCCATAGAGTCAGTGGTCCAGGGCCAGCGACGGAAAGGCAGCAAGAGGAAGCACTGGGACGGGGACGAAGAAGAGGACGAGGAAGATGAGGGAGAGGCCGAAGAGTCTGAAGAGCGAGCGATGGACCGTGAGGAGAACCTGGAGGGGCTGGGAATGAGATCCCGAGCTGGAGGAGGAGGGGAAGGTAGAGGTTGGCCGACTCAGGATGAGCTGCACCATTTTCGCACGTAAGCTTAGACTATAACTATAATGCTAGCCCACAACATCACAGTCCCACTTATGTGGACACTGAGAGCTAACTTATTTTAGCATATTCTAATCATAGGCCTTGGCCGGGAGTGTATATATAGCAGAATTTATGAAGTCCAGTCATCACTATTAAACCGAGTCACTGTTTTATTTTTAGTGCACTAGAAGGGAAGCCAGGTGACCACTCCTCCCCTGATGAACCGGGCCCTGCCCCTCTGGAACAAGCTCCGCCTGTGCCTATCACCAGCCAACGGGAGAAGAGAGCAGCTCGGCCTCCAAAGAAAAAGTACCAAAAGGCGGGGCTCTACTCGGATGTGTACAAGACCGCAGAGTAAGTCGGGAGCTTCTCTTCTGTTAATGAATTGACTATGGCACATTTGTTTCTTTGCAAATGGAATAGTTGAAAGATCACACAGTCAATGTAGAAATGTCACTCTGGATTTGTGTCCATCCCCCTCTGCCAGTCCCCGCAGTCAGCTTCTGCAGCTAAAGAAAGAGAAGCTGGAGTATGTACCTGGGGAGCACGAGCATGGGCTTTTTCCTGCCCCCATCCATGTCGGTAAGTGCCTCTCACACACATTGAGGAATGTCCCTGCAAATGCCAAGCCTTAGAGAATGCAGGGGTTCAGCATGTGAAAGGATTGTCAATGAATCCTATAACTATGATTTGCTTTGTGCAAAATTCCTCTATCTCTGGTAGCTTTGATTATCCATCTCCTTCCTTTCTTTCTTTCATAGGGAAGTACTTAAGACAGAAGCGCATTGACTTCCAGTTGCCTTACGACATCTTGTGGCTGTGGAAACACGACCAGGTGATTACTCCTGTCAAACACTCGAGTGACTTTCCGTGTTTTCACTCGTACCGGGTGAAAGCCGAGGAGTAGTTTGCCAGCTACATAACCTCGTGCCACTCTTGTCTTCCTGTTCTGGGCTAACTTCCAGTTTTTGTGTGCGGTGTTGTTTCAGCTTTACAAGAGGCCTGACGTTCCCCTTTACAAAAAGATCAGATCAAGTGAGTAAAGCTCCAAGCGTTTCCCATGACTCGCAAGACTTCTTCATGGCCGGTTGTACCTATTCTGGGTGCGTCACCCATTAAACATTTTTGCCCCGAATGCTTTGCAGACGTCTATGTGGATGTGAAGCCTCTCTCTGGCTATGAGACCACCACCTGTAGCTGCAGGTGTCCCGAGGACACCACAGAGAAAGGCTGCCTTGACGAGTGCCTGAACAGGTAGGAGCTCCCTCACTGTAGCCTCGTCAGTATTCACACTGGAACGCAATGCCTCACTCACCAGTTGACCACTGATCAAACGTTATCCTTCCAGAGTTCTATTTAAGAGATAGGTGAAGTGTTTAATCGTTAACATTTCAATACCGCTCATGTCACTCCCTCAGGATGAGCTATGCTGAGTGCTCCCCCAGCACCTGTCCGTGCGGAGAGCTATGCAACAACCAGCACATCCAGCGCCACGACTGGGTTCAGTGCCTGGAGCGCTTCCGCGCCGAGGGCAAGGGGTGGGGCATCCGAACCAAAGAGCCACTGCGCTCCGGCCAGTTCATCATCGAGTACCTGGGGGAGGTGGTCAGTGAACACGAGTTCAGGTGAGGACCACTGCTTTAGGCACTGCTTCATTTTAGCCTTAACTTCAACCGAGAGGTCAAAGGAGAGGTGTAACACAGCATTCTTTCCTTGTTGTTACATACGTGTTCTCTCGTTTTGCATTTGCGCATCCTCCTCTGCTGTCTGCTTGTCTTCCTTTCTCTGGGCTTCCTTTCCTCCTCTTATCTTTGTATTCTTTCCCTCGTGTGTTCCCTTTCAGGAGCCGCATGATGGAGCAGTACTTTACCCACAGCGGCCAGTACTGCCTGAACCTGGACAGCGGCATGGTGATTGACAGCTACCGCATGGGCAACGAGGCACGCTTCATCAACCACAGCTGTGAGCCCAACTGTGAGATGCAGAAGTGGTGGGTGTCATGGCAACAGTTGCTTTCTAATGTTCTGCATTCCAATGGTTGAACTAAGGCTTTTCCTTATTCATAGGTTCTAGCCACTAGCCGTTATCTTGAACGGGAAAGGAATAGAAAAGGGAGAAGGAAAATAATACCGTGTTCTTGAGGTATTACCCGTGGCTGGTGCGGACTGCCTATACACTCGGCAGACAACTCCCTCAACACTCATTAGTTCAGTATTGCCATGGTAACCTGATAAGATGACCAGGTTGTAGCAGTCAACCAAGCCAAACGGTTTAAGCCACTTCACTGGGAAAAACTCCTGGCATTAACCTCCCAGACTTGTCCAATACTATGCCCTTGGCCAAGATTGGTCAACCAGCAGTCCCAGATGGGAAAAAGCAGGCTTTTTTTATTTATCTCGCACTATAAGCAAGACAGGCTACAACGCTCTCATATGTTCCCTCCCTTCCTATTATTGTTTTATTATATGTATCATTTGTGCTGCTGCCTAGTGCCCAGGTCTCACTTGACAAGAGGTTTTTGGTCTCAACATAATTTTCCTGGTTAAATAAAGGTTTAATAAAAGAGTCCCGTGCACCGCTCCATGTGTGTGTGTGTGCGGGCCTTGTAGGGCTGGCCTGAAATAAGAGTCTTTACAGGGACACATTGTTTTTTCCTTTTAACAGCACCAAAGCGTTGCAAGTCATCTATCTTGTCATGGAAGAGCGATTACATGTAGTGGGGCCTTGGACACAGCAGGAGTTCCCCAGAGAATAATCTGCTGAGCCAGCGCTTTATCTTCACATACGGAATAAATTATAATTGAGTTGAATGTGGTGTTTTTTTAAGGGAAACGTAATTCTGCCTGTGTCTGAACGAGTCATTGTTTAGCTTTCCCTAACTTGTCTACGTTTATGTGCCCATGTTTCTTCCAGGTCAGTAAATGGCGTGTACCGGATTGGCCTTTTTGCTCTCAGGGACATGGCCAGTGGCATGGAGCTCACCTACGACTACAATTTCCACTCATTCAACACGGAAGAGCAGGTAAGGCCTTTGGCATCATCATTACGTTGCTCTTCTCCCAACCACATAGATTTTTTACATGTTCTCATTTGTAGTTTTAGCTGTGACCTAAGTATTGCTTTGCTGGTCTCTTACGCTGCCCTTCCTCGTCTACAGCAAGTTTGCAAATGTGGCTCAGAAGGTTGTCGCGGCATCATTGGAGGCAAGAGCCAGCGGGTCAATGGGCTGCCAGGGAAAGCCGGCGGAGCCCGACGTCTGGGTCGACTCAAGGAGAAACGGAAGTCCAAGCACCAGCTGAAGAAACGAGTGAGTAATGGAGAGAAGGAAGGCATGAAAGGGTAAAGAAAAAGGTTCAAGTGATTTTTGTTTCTTCGTTTGAGGAACCCTTGCTTCATTTAGAGAATGTAATGTGTTCATTATTTGTTTTGTTGTCTCAGGATGCCTTTGTGGTGTCAATAACTTCCAAAATGCACCCCACAATAGTGTCAAGTGGAGTTTGTAAGGGCTGTTTTCCCTTTTTTTAAACGGTCTCTGATCCACAGGAGGAGGAGTCCAGCGACAGCAGCAAGTTTTACCCTCACCTCCTCATGAAGCCCATGTCCAACAGAGAAAGGTAAAGTTCTCTACACACTACACAATCAATAAACTGTAGATTTCCTCTACTCACTTGTGGTCACATAAATCTTTGCAGTGGGCTGCCTATTACTCTAAACCACGAAAGTACATTACACAAACCTGTATCAAATCCAAGCACTTGGGCACTTACTCAGATACTGTCTCTTCTCTAACCGCTCTTTCTCTCAGGAACTTCGTACTGAAGCACCGGGTGTTTCTGCTGAGGAACTGGGAGAAGATGAGGGAGAAACAGGAGCTGCTGAAGAGGGAGGGCGAGAGAGAGCGCGACGCCAGCAGCCTGTCTATCTACACGCACTGGGGAGGCATCATCCGCGACGACGGCAACATCAAGTCAGGTATGAATGTGCTTCAATATGAAAGATTGTACTTAACAGTAAGATGAAAACAGTGTAATAGCGAATTAACAAAAGTTGTAAGTACTTTAATAACTACTCCTTTAAATATATTTTTTTAATTTGTGTTTATTTAATTAAGTGTTGAGGTGTACTGCATCATTGGCTGTTGGACACAATGAATGTGCTTATTATTTAGGTGCTGGAAAACGTGTTCAGGTTGCAGGTATGGGCTTTGCCCCACCTCCATGAGATTCAGAACGTTTTTGTATGTAATATCACAGTGTTTGCTGTCTGATCACGTGTTCTCAGACGTGTTCCTGACGCAGTTCTCGGCGCTGCAGACGTCGCGATCGGTGCGCACGCGGCGACTGGCGGCGGCTGAGGAGAACACGGAGGTGACACGCACCGCCCGCCTGGCGCACATCTTCAAAGAGATCTGTGACATGATCACCAGCTACAAGGGTAATTACATGCATGGGGTGAAAGACACACTCACACAGACACACAATCTCTTTTCTTGGTATTCTTTTTTTCCTCATTCTTTTTCTTTGCATTGACGGCCGCTCACAACAGCAGCATGTTAGCATTTGTACACGTTCATATATTTTTTCAACTCTCCCTCACATACATAATGCACCGTTGACACTTGAGGCATGGTCGTAAACATTACAGTTATTGCTCACGTGCCAACAGACAGAAAGTGGGTCGAATGATTCTAACCTAAGACATGAGAAACCATAGCTTTCGTATGCAACCGAATGTCTAGAAGACTGCCCATGTGCTTTGACTTACCACCAAACCCTGCATGTCTGCACCAACTCCGGCAATGCCATTACTAGGACCTACTATGATTATGGTCAAAATAATATAAAAAAATATATATATACTAAAATGAACACTCGGTGACAGGACATTTTTCTCCCCTCACTTTTTCTGTTCTTAGACTCAACTGGCCAGACCCTCGCTGCTCCTCTGGTCAACCTACCATCCAAGAAAAGGTAACATTGGGTTTCCTACAGATTATTTTGTTGTTTATCAAATTAGGTCACAATGCACCGTTCAATCAGGAAACCAGTTCCTTATTGTATAAACAATTATGTGTCGTGTGTTTTGTTCTTGTGTGTCCCTCAGGAACACCCAGTACTATGAAAAAGTGTCTGACCCGCTGGACTTAAGCACCATCGAGAAGCAAATCCTCACCGGTCACTACAAGACAGTAGAGGCCTTTGATACTGACATGCTTAAAGTGTTTCGCAATGCAGAGGTGGGTCCCCGCCTTCTCTCTCTCTCTCTCTCTCACACACACACACAAACCCCCCACAGAGTTGGCTCTTTGAATTACATCTGTATAGCTTGGCAGTGAAAGCAGCACTTGAATCCCGTGAAGGGTACTCAACCTAATAGTTACTAGTTTGAAGTGGACCTTGAAATTACTTCCACTCTTTCAGTCCACAGCCCACAGTGTGAGGAAAAGACAATAGAGAAAATGTTTCCTTTGAGCTATTTAGAGGTCTAAAACTGGAGTGTCTTAGCTTGGCCAAATACTTTGCTCCGAGTGCCTTTATCAGCCCGTCCATAAGTAGGTTTTCAGCCTACTTTAATTGGGCGTATGTAATGCAATTGAAACCCCCCCAAAGTTTGTCCTCAATGTTGCCGTGGCGTCTCTCCCCAGAAATACTACGGGCGGAAGTCATCGGTGGGCCGGGACGTGTGCCGCCTGCGCAAGGCCTACTACAGCGCTCGCCATGAGGCTGCCGTGCAGATCGACGAGATCGTGGGCGAGACGGCCAGTGAGGCGGACAGCTCTGATTCTCTGGAGCGCGACAGCGCCCACCATCACCACGGCGGAGGGCCGGGCTCGCACGACAAAGACGACGACATCATCCGCTGCATCTGCGGAATGTACAAGGACGAGGGCCTGATGATCCAGTGCGAGAAGTGCATGGTGAGAAGTGGGATCACATTTAACCTATGACATCTTATTTTTTTATTTTTTTTGGGAACCAGGGTAGCACCTGAGCCTGTCGAGTCCCTATTGGTAGGTCAATAGTTCAGATTCGCAATTTCATTTTGACTATCTTGACTAATACTAAATCGTGGGGTTAATCCTGTTTCACTACCGTGTTAAAATGTGTAGATCAACAGTAAAATTGTGTTTACGGTTCAGCTTGTTACAGTGAGGAACAGAAAAACCTCACACTTCATGCCACTGTAATGCTAATTATATTTGGGGAATTCTGCACATTTTGCTTATTTATGCTATTAATAGTCTTTTAAATCAGCAAATCAGTTTATGTAGTTTATTTCTTTGCACCTGTGTTTCATGTTTTAAAATAGTTTTGATTGACTCACTTCTAACACACAATTATTTTATCATTGCAAGCCTTTCTGTTATCCAAAAGACCTACCATAAATCAGTATGTAATAAAAGTCTTGCCGTTAACGACAGCGTCTTGTGCTGTAGGTGTGGCAGCACTTTGACTGCATGCGGCTCGAGACCGAGGCGGAACACTACCTCTGTGAGCTGTGTGACCCCAGGCTTGTGGACAAGGTATGGATAACATTCAACAACCTCAGTTGAGCCCTGACGTCGTAATTGAATCATGTGGTCTCATTTCATGCACTTCCTATGTGTTTGTTTTCTACTCCAGGAGGTGCCCATGCTGCCTCAGCCTAGCTACGCCCAGTCAGGCTCGGTTTACTACATCTGTCTGTCCCGCGATGAGCTGCTGCTACACCAGGGTATGACCAAGGGGGCTGGCTATGCTGTTCGCCATCGATCATAGATTTCTCTATGGAATTAGAAAGTCACTGCAGCTGGATTCAGAAAAACAAATCCACACATTGGCTTCCATGTTAAAGAGCACTCAGAAAACATTTCAAACCTGTAAATTGCGGCGTGTTATTGAGCCTATACATGCTCTAAAAACCCCTTATATCTTCCCAATGGTGGATTGAGTCTATTGTGTTTTTTATTGTGTAAAAATTAATAACAAAAATTAACACTGGGACTTTGCTTGACAGTTGCTCGTACACTACGTTTTTTTGGGGTGCATGTGTGTGGCGTGTTGAGATTAAACTACGACTGAGCATTCTATGCGTGCAGGAAGCAAGGAGAGTGTACGAAGAGAGTTCACAAACCTTTCTCTACGTATAATCTACATGTGCAACGTTTGTGCATGTATTATTTATGTGTAATAAAGTATTTATCTCCTTCCAGGTGACTGTGTGTACCTAATGAGGGACAGTAGGCGCACGCCTGAAGGCCAGCCGGTGCGACAGTCCTACCGACTCCTGTCTCACATCAACCGCGACAAGCTGGACATCTTCCGCATCGAGAAGCTTTGGAAGAATGAAAAGTATGCAGCGGACCTAGTTGTCAGATATTTCATTAAATGTAGAAAATATGAACGTAAGATTAGGCCCTATCTTTTCAAGCTATTGAGTGGGACTTAGCTTGGCGATTTAGAGTGTTCCTGTAGTGTAACTGTCCAATGCATTCCTTAGTATCGTGTTTCACCGTCTGGTTCTCTTCCTCTCCTTGATGCTGTGCCCTGCAGGGGGGAGAGGTTTGCCTTTGGCCATCACTACTTCAGGCCTCACGAGACGCACCACTCTCCGTCACGGCGGTTCTACCAGAACGAGTTGTTCCGCATGCCGCTGTATGAAATTATTCCCCTGGAGGCCGTGGTGGCCACTTGCTGTGTCCTGGACCTCTACACCTACTGCAAGGGTGAGGGAGCCATCTTAGATCCCCACTAAATCTACCCATGAGTCACATACACACAATATGCACAATAAGGTAGACAGCCTATTTTTTTCATTAAAGCCTGATGCAAATGAGTGTCATCTTACAGGACGGCCAAAGGGGGTGAAGGAGCAGGACGTGTACATCTGTGACTACCGACTGGACAAGTCGGCCCACCTCTTCTACAAGATCCACCGCAACCGCTACCCGGTGTGCACCAAGCCATACGCCTTCAACCACTTCCCCAAGAGACTGGCACCCAAAAGAGACTTTTCAGTAAGTTGACAATTCTGACTGTAAATATTATTTTTTGTGTTCCTTTATGCATGACTTTTTAATCTTTGATCAGAATCATTAACACATATAATATTTGGATTAATGGTAAACTTGAGCAATTCCCACACTTGAGGAGAAATATGGTAAACGTGTCCGCTGAGCCTGTGTCTAACTCATTCCAGCCACACTATGTCCCTGACAACTACAAGAGGAACGGTGGCCGCTCGGCCTGGAAGAGCGAGCAGCCCAAAGGCGCAGATGTCTGTGACGACGATGGCTCGCCCTGCGACCGGGATGAGGACTTCCGGCCCGATAGTGAAGACGGCAGAGGGACAGAGGAGGACATGGACGTCGCCCCAGAGGAACCCGGCCCCACGCCTTCTTCGCAAGCTCAACCTCAGAGACTGGAGGGTCCAAGGGAAGGAGGCAGGGAGGATGAAGGGGAGGAAAGCCAGGCAGAGATGCCCGCAGGACTGGAGGAAGGGCCAGCTGAGAAGGCTGGGGAATTGCTGGAACTGCCCTCTTCCTCCGCCTCCTCACCTCTCCACCACCTCTCTGGACTGGGGGGTCGAAGGGAAGCCCAGAGGGATCGCCTGAACAAGATCCTGCTGGACCTGCTGCAGCGATCGCCCATCAAGAATGGTGAGGAAACAGGTACAAAGGCAGAGGGATGCGTCTATGGGGCCTTAATTACATAAAGAACTGTATTACTGACGTGTAGGTTTGCCATGCACATACATTTGAAGAGTATGGATGAAGCTCTGCCTTTGTTAAAGATATGTGCTATTTAAATGGTTTACCTCTTTTCCCTGAACAGCCATAGATGTCACTTATCTTTTGGAGGAGGGTGCAGGCCGGCGACTACGTCGGCGGACACTTGGATTTGGCGATTTTGTGAGCCAAAAATGACTATGCTGAGTGTCTTGGCAAGCACATTAGCCCTAACGTCTTGGGAGACAAGCAGTAAGTGGGAGACTAACAAACGAAAGCTTCAAAATGCTGTGCTGAATGGATCATAACAGGACCACTGTTTTGAAACCTCCCCCAATTTCAGCACCATCTCCTACCAGCTCTTTCATCATGGACTTGTTGGAATAATACTCTTTTCTCCTTCGCTATCAACAATTTCTTAAACAGTCACAAGCAGTTCTCAGGGGGAGGGAACCTTGTCTTCAAGTACGATGCAAATGTCTTCTTTCTTTTTGTTTCTTTTTTTTTTACATAGGAAAGATGTAACCCATGCACTTAAGAAATGCATTGAACAAATAGAGCCCTGTCCTCCGGGGAAAGACTGAAGGTGTCACATTACCTGTACTGACATGGGTAAACACCTCAATGAATACTATTTTTAGTGGCCGACAGAAATGAACAACGTGTGGTACTGAATATGGATTGCTCTAGAGAGACAGCCATAGATGGAAAGAGCATGTTGGCGACTGCCACCCCCTAGTGGGACGTAGCTATGCTGGCAAACTTACATGGAAGAAAGAGACTTATAAAAGGACAAGGAGAGTGAGTTAGGAGCATCATAGGAGGCGGCTGTGTTATAACACACCGCTGGTGGAGTAGGAGAGAGAACCAACAACGAGGTCGGAGAACTGCACTTTGGTACCACAAATTTTCGTTAAGCTCCCTGAAATGTATCAATAAAAACACACTAACACTCAGTATTGGAAGATGCAGTCTGAAAAAGCGAGTTAATAAGTATATATCCTTTTTTTGCTGACATACTGTAGTAGTACTTCATTTTTAGGATAAGGACAGAACGTTAGGGGTGGACAGTGAGTTTTTTTAGAGTGGGGAAGGGATGGGTGGAGGGTGGGTGGTTTGTGGGGAAGACTGAGTGTGCGCTTTCGTCTGTCAAGTGTGTTGTTAATTTCTGCGAGGCAGTCAGATTTGCCCCTTTTTTCAGAAATACCTGATTCACCAGCTTAACTAAATCAGGCGGCGGAACACTGGCACTTACTATAACGCCTTACAACGCCACGAGCCCTGACTGCCTTGCGTGAGTGAGTGTGTGCGTGCCTACGTACATGCACACATATTTTTGTGTCTGTAATCTGCCAGATTTCTTGAAGATATAAAAAAATAAAAAAAAAATAAGGGCTCTATGGCAATTAACAGTTTTGAGAAAGTTATGGAAAACAATAGGTAACATAAAATGTATTGTGATGGTCATATTTTCTTATATTCTGTTAAAGCAGGATATGTCAGGAGGGAATACAGTTGTTATTTTATTTTACAAAATGTGTTCCCAGTTGCCATGGAGAATGTTTAAAATAAATGGTGATATTTGATGAGATTTTTTGTTCAAATACTTGTGCTAGGATAGGGCCGCCAGAGATGTCTAAAGGAGACAGACTGAAATAAAAAGACTAAAATTTAAAACTGACAGAGAAGAAAGAACGTTGTACAGTGCCAAGTTATGTATATATTCAAGCAAAATGGGATTACATGAGGGGGTCTCTAAAAGCAATATCTTGATGATGGATTTTGTGTATTATTGAATTGTACAGGATGCAGCCCTATATGTATTATGATTATTATAAAAATAATATTATTTCTGCCATTTGTATTACTATAATGAAGACACTTAAGCTTGGAAAAAAGTAACGTTTTTTTTGGTCCAGAAACAGTACCACAACTGTCCTAACTGAATGACATAAGAACTTTAAGCGGAATTAATGTTGCCTAAAAATGAAATTCATCTATGTACTGCATGAGCGAGAAGAATGTCAAAACGGACTTCATAGAAGGCATTGGGACAAAACAGTGATGCTGAAATGACATCTTTGTCACTGTAAGGATTCATATTAATAATACTATTACTTTAAAGGAGGAATATGCTCCTTGTTTTTGCTGCAAAGTGTTGAACACTAAAAAAACAAACCAACATCAAAATGTTATGATATTGTGGATGATGACAGAAACAAAAAGTATACCTGTCAGCACAATATCATGTTCTTACTTTTATTCTTTCAAATAAGAAATGGCTCAGTTTTGTGATAGCGGTCATAAATATGATGCTTGTACTTGTATTTGTGTGTTTTTCGTGATTTGTTTAGTTATTTTTAGACAATCACAAAATAAGATGCAAGCAAATGGAGCATTGTAAATGGCAGACTGGCAGACATTTTGTGATGTGTACAGTTTGTCAAAACTTCTTCCACTCGTTAAAGTTTGTAATTATGATCATAAAAGTCATGAAAATGCTGTTGGTTTTTACTTTTTGTTTTATATTCTATTTGTTTTTTGTTTGTTTGTTTTTTAATAAAAAGCACTACATTATTGTGAATACAAACCGTTTCTGGCTAGTTTTTGCAATGTTTCTCTTTGTAGACTTACAGGGAAGTTCTTAGAACTGATCTACTTTTGATCTAGTTTTACATTATTCATATTTTGTATATAACACACAATCAGATCATTTAAACTAACACGAAACTATTCCATGGTGTTCAGTTCATATCTTTGAAAGGATGAGCCAAACGAGTATAACTAACAGAACGAGCGTTGGGGAGTCTCTTCTGCGTGTCATAGTTCCCATGGTAACCGTTAACGCGCTCGCTGGTTTGTAGCTAACGTTAGCTAGCTAAGCTAGCTATCAAATTTGGTAATTACCTAACACTACCCTTACTGAAATAACAAGATGGGAAAGCGTGTAGAAAAACCGAAAGATAAAACGGACAAGGGTAATGCTGGAGTTGAGGAGGACCCTTCAAAAATGTGTGGTAAGTCAGAGATTTGCCAAAATGTTCCCAGAGTTCTTTGCCAAACAACTCGTTTACTATATGCTCGTAAAAAGCCGTACGGAAAGTGTATGTAAGTAATACATGTGATTGCAGCTCGCTAAGTCTAGTTTAGTGATAGGAAGTGTAGGTTAGTAAGTATGCTCTTGCTAGCGAACGTTAGTCAAGTAAACTGTTGGGACCTACCCTACACCCCTTTCCGTATTGTTATTATGCTGTTGAATTACTCGCTTCTTACTATTTTAATTTTTATTTTCTTATCTGCGTACTGTATGGTGACCTTGAGTGTTATTAATAATAAGAATATTAATAATAAAAATAAAATAATAATAATAATAGTAATAATAATAATAATAATATGAACTGCCAATCAACCTTTTCTTTCCCATCTGCAGGACTAAATATTCAAGAAAAATGTCCCATACAAAGCATTGGTAGGTGCTACGTTTTTACATTTCATTTGTCCTATACCGTTACTTGCTTGGTTTTATTTCTGATTGTTTATATGCAACATTTCCTTTTGAATATATAACTTTGCAATATGTGCAGTAAACTTATGTTCCTGTAGTGTAAGTACTGGTGAGTTGTTATGCCATGTCTCCTTCCTATAGATGACTACCAGTGCTTGGGTAGCCTGGAAGTTGACTTTCCTGAGCTTTGTGCTGTCCTTGGGGTGAGGGAAATCCCTGCTGTCACCCCAAGAACCCCAGCTTTGGCCTCTTCATCAGATAGAGGGAACCAGGGTATATGCTCAACAATTTGTGCTTTCAACATTGCTCTATGCCTATTTCCTTCTGTGTCATCCTTTACTTTGATTTGACTGATGGCTCACTAGATATCTATTATAACTGTACCCAAACTGAATAATATCAGTGTGGAGGCAAAATAAAGAGCAACAAATCTTTGGATGAATTAACTGCTACCAATGACTATCAAGTTTCTGAAGTTAAGCTTTGCTTAGAATTGGCTCAGGAACTCGCAGCAAAAATGTATTCCATATATTCTTAGACTAGCTTAACATTATCCTCACTGGAAGGCTGGAACACCCTCCTTACAAAGGATATTGACAAATGTTGTGTTTTGATGATAGTGGTGGAGAGCTCTGTCTCAACATGTTATAATATCCTTTTCTATTTACTTGATGAACTGTTCTTGTGGACAGAGCCTGGTCAGGTTCCAGATTAACCTATTCAGTCACCCGAGAAATAGTTGCAAATGCAACTTAAATTTGATCCTAATGAAACACAAGGCAGTAAAGCACTCCTTATCACAAGCTCTTGCCATCCATTGATTATAAAATAACTATAGCCAAAAATTGGATTTCTGTTTTCACGTTTGACTTTCACCTTCCCTTCTTATGTGCCTCAGATGACAGTCTTTCTGGGGCCATTCCAACCACAATGTGGTGTCTGAAACCCCGCCTTCAAGTGGAGCTGGAGAGTGATGACCCTCGGAGTGTCAAGGAGGTTAAGGTGTCCGGTAAGAGGGTGCCATTTATGTAAGTTATATACCACTTCAGTCTCTTACTAAATACATCAGTATTATGTTAAGGAAATACACTTTCCATTTTCCCAGGTTGGAAGGTGGATGAGTTGATGGTGCGAGTGCTAAACAAGACTCTTCCATCTTTGAGTAATCTCCAGAGCTTGCAGTGAGTTTAGAGCCAAGAGGCCCTTATTGTAGCAAGTAGGAACCACTATTATTGTGTACTGGTTTTTTGACATGATCTTGCTAATTTGTTCCATGTTTTGCAGTCTTTGGCGGGCTGATCTTTCAGATCGGACTCTGATCTCCCTTAAGAATGCAATATTCCTGTGTGCCAATCTCAGGTAATTGGCGGACTCATTTGTCAATATACTATTAGATTTGCAGCATACAATATTGTGTTGCGGTGTAATAGATGCTTTATCTGGATGCTTGATCTATTTCTAGGACTGTTATCTTGGAAGGAAACCCTCTCCCAGAGCACAGTTACCACATTCTCATATCTGAAGACAGTCTGTGAGTCACTGATCCATCCTGCCTTAAGCGGTCACATGCTAATAAGGATGAGGTGCACACATGTGCACACACACCCCTCCTGTTTATTAATCTATTGCTCTGCCTATGTCAAGCCTTACACATGTATCACTGCGAAATAATCAGATGGGAGATGAGGGGGCTCGTCTGATTGGCTCAGCTCTCTCCACAGCCATCTCAGCCAATAAGAATCTTCTATCACTCAACCTGGCCTTTAATTGCATTGGTGATGTGGGGGCTACTCGCATCGCACAGGTACATTTAACCTCAACAATGAAATAGTGCATTTTGGGGGTAAAATGTACTTTAGGCATAAGGTGGTTCTCTCTCTCTCCCAGGGTCTGCGTTTAAATCGCTCCTTGCTCTGTCTCTCTCTGGCCAACAACCATATTGGAGATTCGGGGGCAGCTTGCCTGGCACAGGTCAGCGCTTAAACCCTGAATAACCCCACTAACAAAGGTCACTCTCGCTACCCATAAATAGAAACTGAAACTCAAATTGGGTAAGTGTTCTATACGTGAGCAAAATAATGAGTCAATGCCATTGTTCTGCTCCAAAGGTCTTAGTTCCATTTAGTCTAACACACGAGGAGATTGTAGAGAGGAGAAAGTTGTTACTCGTAAGGGACCAGTCGGTAAGTAGGATAAACATTCTAGGACATTCTACTTCCCTTTAAAATACACACTCACTATTTGTATTTTCTGCATCTCTGTTAAGGATGTGTAGATTTAAATTTAGTAATTTTCTTATTTAAATGCACAGCCTTCCCTTACAATAAGTGTAGAGAGACCTCTCTCTATCCCCAGTAGCACCTCGTTGGAGCGCAATGTCAGCAAAGGGGCAAAGAGTGCCTCCAAAAAGAAGGTAAATCCCCATAGAAATCTATCCCTTTGGAGTGAAATCTTCCCACAACTAACATGTCCACTTAACAGGATCCTCCTAAAAAGGAGGAGAAACCAGCCCCTGGCCCGGTAGCAGCAGCTCCTGTGAAGAAAGAGGACCCCAAACTGGCCAAGAAACGTAAATGGCTGGTCCATAACCACCAACTGTAGGATTGTTGTGTCAGTTGTGTTTGCCTTTTTACTGTGCTGTTTCTCTTGCTTGCTTAGCTTCTGACACCAAGTTGCAAGCAAAGGGTAAAGTGGGCAAGTCAGGTGGCAAAGACAAAAAGCCCCCAGCGTTGGAGCCAGAGGTACGTAACGATTTTGGCAGGCATAGATTTTTACTAAATTCCTACAATTATCCCAATTGTTAGCCATGTAATTGGTAAATAAACTGTATCGTTTCACCTTTCTTTGCAGGAAAAGACCTCTTCACCAAATAAGGTTTGTATCAAGATAGTAATGGCTACCATGTTTGAGATGAAAATCTTACTAAGTATCGTATCATCTTCTATTTTCCCCAGCTGCTAGAATCCACAGAGATAGGGAGCCCCCTTTTGGATTCAGGAGTGCAACACAAGGATGGCAAAGTTATTCTGCCTGGAAACACAGCTATCACCTCCCTCAATCTGGCAGGTCAGCAGCACAGATGCATGTTGGACTCAGAGCACCTCATCATTGGCATATTAAAGGTTTATCCACCGTCAAACATAAACCAAATAAAATCAGACGTTGTGTTTTTACTTCTGTGTAGGAAACAGGATCACAGAACAGTCGTTGCCTCTGTTCCTAGCCTCACTTGGACAGCAGACTGAGAGCGGAGGCCTCTTACGTCTCTGTCTTGCTGTGAGTCCCTCCTTGAAAGCTTACTAAATGTACTGCACTAGCTAGTACTGCACTGCATTCATGTACAATTGTACTACACTCATGTGATCAGCTGTTTCATTCTCCTCTCTTCACCACAGAGAAACTGTTTCCCCGTAGACTGTGATGCATTTCTCAAGATTCAAGAGCTGTGTGCCCTTAAAGATCCTCTTAACAAAAGTGCCCCCGGTCAAGCGGAGGAGGAACAGGGACAGGCAGCATAGACCTGGTGGAAAATTTTATATTACATAAATTAAGCATCTTGCAGGAAGGTCTTTGTTATTTCACAGTTTTTTCCTAGGAAATATAAAACAAACCATGCCATCATATTGTAATGTCTGATATTTGTCACATAGCAGTGTGATAGTGTGATAGCTGTCACACCCATCCTGAAAAAGCCTGGTCTGAACACAAACGACGTTGCAAACTACCGGCCAATCTCCAACCTTCCCTTCCTCAGCAAGATTCTGGAAAGAGTAGTTGCCACTCAACTCCACCAACATAGCCCATATCAAACAAGGCGTACCTCAAGGATCAGGGCTTGGACCTCTCCTTTTCACCATCTACATGCTCCCACTTGGTCAGATCATCTGCCATCACAGTCTCAGCTTCCACTGCTATGCTGATGACACTCAACTCTACCTCAGTACTAAACCCCCCTGCCATCTCCCACCCCAGTCCCTTGTCAACTGCCTCCTAAATATAAAATCCTGGATGTCCTGTAACTTTCTAAAACTCAACAGCAATAAAACAGATCTCATTGTGGTGGCTCCTAAGGCTCAGCTCAGGAAGATTGGGGACCTTCTCATCTCTATAGACGGCTGCACCATCTGCCCCTCCACTGAAGTCCGTAACCTGGGAGTCATTCTTGATTCCATCAAGTCATTTGAAACCCACGTCAAATCCGTTACCAAACTGGCCTTCTATCACCTCAAGAACATCACTAGACTCCGTCCTTCTCTCTCCGACCCAGTGGCAGAGACCCTCATTCACGCCTTCGTCACCTCCCGCCTG
>JAVQIZ010057626.1:0-28915 GCA_036023535.2 Galaxias brevipinnis
ACACACACGCACACACACACACACACACACACACACACATACCCACACACACACACACACACACACACACACACACACACACACACACACACACAGACAGACAGACAGACAGACACACACACACACACTGAAAGACACAATCACTCACTCACACACACACAAAAACACACAAACTCCAAACTCCACACAAGTCCAGCAATCCATATCCGGCAAATTTTTGTCTGCCTCCATGACATGGAAGGGTTTAAGTTAATTTCCTGTTCTGGTCGTTCAGAGGTCGGCCTTAATGTGTTCCGGTCCCCAGAGGCATGTAAATGAACACCTTGGGGATTTGAGCATAATTTGATCTAAAAAATAAATTCGGAAAAGGCCATCTAGTTAAATGTTGCATTTTATGAGAAGGTGTTCATTCATTCTGGGTATAAATGTAAGGTAGCACGGACGACCCACTTCAGATTCAGACATCAGCCATTGTTGCAGAATCTGATGTTTCAAGTGGGGATGCTGAATGCGTGTGGGCGTGGCTGTGATAGTTGTCTAATTCAGTGATTCAACATCTGACAATTACAGACATTTCCTCAGGCACACTGACTGAAAAAAGCAGCGCCAGTCACTCACATTCGAAAGACGGATAAAAGATCCCTTGTACGAACTGTCAATCTCAATACATCATCAACACCTATTTTTATTAAACCTTTATTTAACCAGAAAAACATCCCATTGAGATTAATAATCTCTCTTTCATGGGAGACGTGTCTGCGTGTGTGCTTGCCAAGACAGGCAAGCAGCAAACTCACAAAAACAACACACGGTTACAGACGGATGACAGTGTAAGGTGCTGTGGGTCCCTATGACACTATGCCTTTGTGTCCCGTTCCAAACCACACTGAACCCAACCACGCCAAACAGGAAGCGGCGCTCACTGCACCGTGCATGGCCATACCTCTATCTGGGAGCTGTTGTCTGTGTCCTCAGCAGAGAGCAGGCCGGGAAAGGCGTCGGGTTGCTCCGGATCCTGCTCCGGGTCCTGCTCCTGGTCTTGGCTGGCCCTGTTGCTGTCCATGTCGCGCGGCTCTGGGGAGAGCCACCTCCTCCACCGGTGGCTGTACAGCTTCACGTCCACTTCCACCTCCTCCTCCGGCAGCCCCTGCACATAGGCATAGGAAACCCCTGACGAAAGCGAGAGACACGGTTTGAGTGACATGGCGAAAGCAGATGAATGACAAAAATATCCAGACGTAGAAATTATAATAACACATGTCCTTATAATAAAAATAACAATTCATTTTATTTATATAGTGCTTTTATGACACCCAAAGACGCTTATGTTATAACTCTGGATCAGTTATTTTAAAAGGGACACCTCCTGTTGTGGGCCTCAACAATAGACTAGAGGACCAGCATATTTATATAGAACCAGGAAGTTTTTTATTGTTTTTGTCCATATTGCAGTGGTTCAGCGAGGCATTGACTATTAATCTTCTGCCTCTTTCTCATTCTTCACTGTCTCAGCACACCATGGTTGGTGGAGAAATGTTACTCAGGCTGAAACAGATGCATGAGCAGTGACACAGCAGTTATCCCACACACCAGTGACTCCCAAACACCGGGCCTGAGAAATACCAGCTCTAGACAGGTGAGAAACAACAGCAACAGTGTTTTAATGCATGAACATGCTAAATGAACTCGTGAAATGCCCGGTTCTCACTCTGCTGTACCATGGTAACGGAGCTGAACAGGACTTGGTGACGCTGACCCCAGAGCACAAACACGACGGTGGCTGGGTCTGTGCGGCGTGAACCAAAGTCCTCATTAAAACTAGCGATAGTAGGCGTGCGGGAAGACGCTTTACTGCTGTACCGCGCCGTATAGAGAGGCCAGAGAAGGTTGGCGGAGTGAAGGTGGCGGCTCCCTGCGGTTCTAAGTGGGTCAAAAAGAGGGCACATGACATAAAGCAGATGATCACTTCTGGCAGCCCCCCGCCGATCGGGCCTGGGGTGCGTCCTTCCAGTCACTTTTCCACATCAGCGTTTCAAAAGAAAGTTCCATCCCTGACTCCCACGCTGGCTGACTTCCTGATGTTCATATAAAATCAACCCGCTAATGCAATTTGCGCTATGCTAATGCCTCAGCTTTATAAACAAAGGACTGATTGGCTTCTCTCGTGCTCTCGCATGGGACAGAGGTCTCGGAGTTTAATTGGCGCTGGGTGTTCGCTTCCCTCTCGTTCTTATTCAGCATCTTTCTTTTGCCCTCTCCATCGTCGCCCCCTCCTTCTTTCTCCCTCTGTTAACCTCTTCCACTTGTTCTCTGGGCCCCAGTCCAGTCTTTCAGGAGAGAGGGAGGTGGTGAGACTACAGCTAAGGGGCTTACCATGCTAATGCGCCCAAAGTGGAAGCTGACAGATTCACTTTATAATGAGCATCCGCAGAGCAAACAGCTCAGAGACCAGGCGCAGCAGAGAGAAGCGCGGGAAAACACACACAGGCTTGAAAACACACACTTTTAACACAAACTCACACTCACACTTTTAGAGAGTGAACTGAAGGGACTTTAAAGTATTTACTGTAAGGACTAAGTACCTCACCGCAACAAGGGGACTGAGAGTCATTCTAATTAAAGAATAGCCTCAACATGGACATCACAATCACAACTCGATATCAAAACACAATCCTGAAAGTTATTGAATAGAATATGCTAATGATACATACAGCTTGGCTTTGGACAGACACCCTTTTATCCATCAGCATCTATTCCTCATCCTCTCCATCAACATGGTAAGTAAGAGTAAACCAAATCCACTGCAGGTTCGGCTCTGCAAACATTAAGGTGGCACAGTGCCAAACAGAGCTGAACTGGTCACTGGATTCAATTAGTTTCCAAACACATGAGAGCCATGGCAAGTTTAGATTAGTTTTAGGTCACCTCCCCGATGTGAAAACATCTCTGGAGGCTTGCCCGTCCCCCGTCCCCCCCCCAGTTTGAGGCCCTCTCGTTAGGGGGTCCATACAGAGAGCTGTGTCTGGAGCACGTTCGGGTTCAGCATGATGCTAATTACTATGCAGATCATCTCCTACTTGTTCTGCGGTGTCTCAGACCAACTGTTCGCGTATATCACTATATCTCTCTCCCTCACCAGTCCTCTGCCTTTGTCCTCTTTCCCACTCCTTCTCTGCCGTTCCCTCCGTCTTTTCTCTGACTCTCTCTCTCTCTCTCTCACTTTCCTTCTCACCTCATCAACTCAAGAGTCATTTGTTAGGTCCATGTGGAGAAAATGTCCTTTGGAGATTTTGATGAACAGCCGCCATATATTACAAACCAAGCCTATGCATTCCAGAAGTATATCTCTTCTTGTGTCTCAATAGGTCTTTGTTGGACATTTAAATATATGTTGGAAAGTTGGCAAAAACGGTGATGCCCACATAATCAACCATGACCAGACAATGGAGACCTTGAACTAATGCCTGTGCTTTTCCCAGAATACCTCTTGGTAAATGACCACGCTAATTCACCAATTTAAATCCGCCCCACAGTTTGTTTGTCTCCCTCCCTCTCTGTCTCTTTGTGTGTGTCTCTCTCTCTCTCTCTCTCTCTCTCTCTCTCTCTCTCTCTCTCTCTCTCTCTCTCTCTCACTTTAGGAACATCACCTCTCGGATTCAGAGACGGTGAACTTTCCAGTTGTTCCGAGAAGACTACGGGACAAAATGCTGACCCCTGAGGGATGCCTGAAATAATTCTCCCCTATGTTTGTGTGTGTGTGTGCGTGTGTGTGTGTGTGTGTGTGTGTGTGTGTGTGTCAGTGTGTGTGTACGTTCCTTAGTATACGTGTGAAAAGAAATCTTCATTCACTCCGTCTGAATACCCCTGCATGCTTCGACCATGACTGTACAGATTGGCTCTGCCTACCGGACCCACGCCTGTCAACGCCTGCTAAGCCCCGAACACCAGGAGAGCGGTCATTTCGTTTCCAGTAAAATCTTTCCAGGACATTAAGGAGATCATAAAACCACAGACTAAAGACGCTGTTCACACCCTTTCTTTCATTCGGTTCCCGTGGTTTGGTTCCTGCTGATTTCCCCCCCCCTTTTTCTCTTGGCTGTCCAGCACCTGACTCAATGGCCCTGACGGGACACTTCCACACATGCTGGAGAATGGCGTGAGTGTGTTTGTACGCGAGTTTGTGTCACAGTTAATGTTTGGTGCCCGTGTTTTAGGAAGACAGAGGACTAAAGCTTTTCGGGCAGAAAAGGCCCGTCGGTTTTCTAAATGGCCTCTTCCTCCCTTTCCCTCTAAGTGTCTCGTCTTCACCAACCACTGAAAAGCAGCTTTATCAGTGTAGCAGGAGACTGTGCCAAGATCCTGAAGTACCCTCTCTTACTGGGCAAGCTGGGGCCCCATTTCCTCTCTCTAGATAAAACCACTATAGGCAAAAATGCAATTATATAAATGTATGCACTGCTAACCAAGTAAACGCAAAAAGAGATTGTAGGGTTCAATTAAAGTAAATACATTTGTGTCCAACACCTGAAGAATCACACATCGTTTAAAACACAGCGGAGGCAGACAGTACATAGTTCCAAAACGTTTTATAAGAATGTATCAAAATATAATTTCAGATTTATCAGCGTTATTCCTTCAATCCGTGTGGCCTGTTCCTCTCGTTTGGGATGATTCGGAAGAAGGGATGGTCAGGAGGGTTCTCCCATCACAAACACACACAGCTGCGATGCTGCGAAATGTCAGCCAGTAACTCAGCCTTGAACACAGCTTCCCCGAATGCCGTGATGGGAAAAGCAAACGGCACCGCAAACGACCTTCCCTTCATGCTTTTTTCTTGCATGTTCCAAAGTTCAGTGGGTAAGAGAGACGCTGCTGCACGGATGACATGCCAGGTTTCCCAAAGCCCAGTTGATTTATTAACCTTAACGAATCTCCTGGAAAACAAAACACACATACTGGGTCTTACGCTGAGGTCAGAGTGTTACCGATGGGGGGGCGGAACTGGTAGTGATGGTGGTGGTGGTGGTGGTGGTGGGGGGTGGGGGGGGGCTGTGGATGGGACCATATCAATTATCCCAGAATCTCAGCTAGTGTAGAGGAATAAACGAGCCACAGAGAGGATTATTATTCCACTGAGAGCTACATGTGGCTAGGATATGATTCTTCAATATCAACACGACAGACTAAAAAGTCATCATTTATTCTCCACAGAGAAAACAACATGTCTGTGGTGCATAATAAGGATGTAATAATATTTCAAAACGAAGATCATGTTTAAAAAATGACTATATAATGACAAACAGCATTTGACTGTTTTAATGGATACGTTCTTTTGGGCTGGGAGTAACCTCAGAGGCCGGTAGAAGAAGCGAAGCCCTGAAAAAGAGGACGGCTACAGTAGGTGTTGTTTGACATTGACCACAGGACTCACAGACAGATAGACAGAGCTAGACTCAGGGTCTGTCCCATGTCAAAGGGCTGTCTCAGAGCCTCAGGCCAGAGGCTACACGCTGACGTGTAAGGGCAAGGGGCATCATCCGACAGCCGAGGGAGCACTGCAAGGCAAAATCTAACAGCACCTCAAGATCCAAAATGAGGTGGCGGGCAGACATGTTGGAGCTGGGAATAGGAAAGGGATGGAGACGGCATACTGTACGACTTATGCAACCACTGTTCAGCCCTCTCTCAGATACTGGCTACTACTCACACAGTCTAGTACGCTGCACTGTAGAATCCTTATTCATTTTAGGCGAGTACACAAAAAAATTACTATTTTCAGGAAAAGGATACCCGTTGATATGCTGATATGCGGAACTGTAAAGGGAACATTGAAAAACGTACTTAATGTGTCACTCATTTCATTCATCTCCTGCAGACACCTCAGAACTACTCGGTGCGTGCCGAGTAGACAAATGAACATCTATAATATCACTCCCCCCCACCCCCCCTCAGACATGGAGCCATGTGCACCCTCCACTCTGTAATTAGACAGAGGAAAGAGGGCTCCTCTAGCTCGCCTCATCAGGCTGCTATATGGCTCCCACTTCAAAATGCAAAACAATCATTACTGGGAGGAGTAATGAATTAAAAGACAAGACTTGGATGAGCACAGGTAGACAGCACCTACGAGAGAGATCCACACCGAGAGATAAACAATACAAGAACTTTACAACTGTACACTTTGAAAACTAATCATATCAATAACACGAGAGATCCACTTCTCGAATCAGCACCTACGAGAGAGATCCACACAGACAGATATTCAATATAAGAACATTACAACCATACACTTTGAAAACCAATCGCATCAATAATGAGGCTTCTCAAAAACTCAGATGTTAAGATGGACAGAACAAACAGAAAGCTCAAACAAACACATACAGTACACAAACACATTGGAGGATATTACTCTCTGTCAGTCTGCCTTCTCACCGCTAAAACCCCACCTGAATTAGAATCAGAACTGCCTCTGGGTAGATCACATATTATTCCTCTAGACATTCTGTTTGGCCAACAATGAGTGCAATGCTGATTGAACTGACGGCATCACAAGGATCTGCATAATTCAGCACCGGGCAAGCAAATGTAGGTCCAAACGGGCCCACACAGGTCCCACAACTTAGCTTGATCTAAATTCAGCAGCAATATAACTTTAGTCAAGGCAGTTGGTCATATAGCGATCATTTATCGATAATCAATACAGACAACCAATAATGCTTCTGTGACTTCATAAAAGAGTGGAACAAAAATAATTTATTTTGTCATTATGTATTTCCGACATGTTAGAAGCAGAAGTGGAAAAAAAAAATCCCCTGTATAATATATCCAAAAAAGGAGAGGTGTGACGCAGATCCATAAATAAAAACCCATCTCCTTCAATCCAAAGTGTTAATTACATTCTACAGTACATGCAAGCCCGGGGGGATTAATTAAGAGGAGACTAATGTTGCGTCGCCATGGCGCCTGAGGAAAGTCACAGCAGATGACAGGTCTGTCAGAAGACGGTGTTCAGGCAAAACGGAGGGAGAGATTGGGGGGGGGGGGGGGGCGGCAGGGGGAGTTGGGGAGGGAAACCAATGGGAGGGGAAGTACGGAGGGAAGATTTAGGGGTGGATTTGGGTGTGTGTGGGGGGGGGGGTTGGTTGAGGAGGAGAGAAAAACAAAGAAAGGGAAGCAGAGCTCCTGTTTCACGTTAAGACTAAATCGGAGCGTGTCCCTTCATCGGCCCTCGGCTGGGGATCCAGCTTGGCTTTCATAAACCTCTTTGAAAACAAAATACCCAAAACATACTGTCAAAGTAATCCCATATTGTCCCACACCTAAAGGAAATGTTCACAAACCCACCACAGTATCCAGACCCCTTAAACACAGGGTGAGCCACCCTGAGGTAAACCGACAGTCTGCAGCCAGCCAAAGTGGCTTCCTCTTCGTAATCAGTGGCTCTGCTGCCTCAAGCATCGTTCAGTGAGGGAGGCGTGCACTACAAGAGACATGAATATTCAAGGACAAAGAAAGAGGCTTTGAAGAGGAGGAGGAGGGGGTATAGAAGTATGAGGAAGGTGGGGGGGGGTTTAAGTCAGACAGACGGCCAGCCGAGGCAGGAGCAGCCAGAGAGGAGGAGACGGAAAGAGACAGATGAGGGATGGGGAGGATTATAGAGAGAAACAGGGTCAAGGTATATCAGTCCACCCCCCCACCCCGAGAAGGGCAGGCCTTGAGGAATTCGGGATTCCTGTCATGTGGCCGGCGAGTGTGTCCGTGTCTTATTTCAGAAGATTGAGCGACACAGTACAGGACATGGGAGCACTGCGGGCATTCTCTCTCTCTCTCTCTCTCTCTCTCTCTCTCTCTCTCTCTCTCTCTCTCTCTCTCTCTCTCTCTCTCGCTCTCTCTCGCTCTCTCTCTCTCTCTCTCTCTCTCTCCCCGCCTCTCTACTGTGGGTTGATGGAGCAGCAACAATCAGCCATAGAGCTTTGACTCACTCCATCATGAAAACGGGCCTGGCAGCATGTGTTGCGCCGGACATTTCACAACCTCTTTACAAACGTGTTATGTCCCTTCCCTACAGGGCAGAGAAGTTCCCTTTGATAAAACCATATTCTCGTTGGTCTTTTTGGAAGAATAAAAAAAAAAAAGAGAAGAAAACACTGTCATCATGGTCAAGGTCCATTTTTCCACACGAAGCCAAATAATCTCTCATTCAGCTAAGCTAAATGGGCCATACCACTGTCCCATTTTCAATGAAAACTTCACACATTGCTTTCCAGAGTCCCCATTCCCCTCAGATGTCCTGCTTAGCCAACCCTAAAATTGAAAATGGCCACAATCTGAGTCAGTGAATGGGCCTGGATATAGAAGCGCAAACCCAAGATGCCCCTATTACACACCACTTTACAGATGGCACCATGGGCTGTTTTATAATGGCACAGACAGGTCTCTACGTCCCATTTCACACAATTGTTTAACCACCACGACAGCAGCTAAAAGAAACATATGGCTAAAATCTTGACGACGCAACGATCAGACTTTAGCTTCACCCGCGAAACAAACGTCATTCTCCGACTTTCACGTCCCCGCTAATCAAAGGCCATGGCCATAACACAAAACTGAACTTTTTCTTGTATTTGCCAATGACTGTAAAATGCGGTGGTTCCAAATATATGACACTTCGGTCTTCACTTAACCTTTCAGCGCTGACATCGAGTCATTGCTGGTTCACAAAAGAGGTTGGAAGAAGTCCCTTCGGGGTGTAAATTATAGTAATTACATACATTGACATTGGGGGCTTTTGGCTCCATGAGCGACTACACTTAGGCTGGCCCAAAAGCAATCATTCTTAGAGGCCCCCCACAGGCAAAAGAAAATGTATGTGTGTGCGTGTGTGTGTGCGCGTAAGTGCGCATGTGAGAGTGTGTGCGCATGTGTGAGTGTTTGTGTGTGTGTGTGTGTGTGTGTGTGCGTGCGCACAGGCGTATGTGAGTGCATGTGTGTGTGTGTGTGTGTGTGTGTGTGTGTGTGTGTGTATGTGTCGGGGAGAGAGACCGATAGTCTGAGCAACATGTCTGTACCACTATCCACCTAACTAAAGATTGACTGATTGAAAGTCCCTGTTCATTTGAGTAGGGAAGACTGCGATCCCTTTTGCAGTATGTGTTTGTTTGTGTGTGTGTGTGTTTGTGCAGCTGGAGACCGATGCCCTGTGTGTATTAACTGGGCCTCCTCTCTCTCTCTCTCCTCTCTCTCTCTCTCTCTCTCTCTCTCTCTCTCTCTCCCGCTCTCCCTGTCTGTGGGGGAGTGGGAGGTCGAGCAGACGGGGCTCCAGGGTCTGCTTTCAACCCCCCTGTTAATCCATCAACATTACAGACTGGTAGTCTCCCCGCGCCAGCGCACCTCCCCGCTCGGCCTCGCCCATGGAGCAGCAGCGGCAGCAGCAGCAGCAGCAGCAGCAGCACTGTCTAAACATTACCCAGCGCGGCCCACCGGTGCAGGACTAACCCGCCACATCACCAAGGGTCAGCGGAGCCAATCAGGGACTCAAGCTGCCAGAGAAATGAGGACTGGAAGGGCCTAAAGGATTTCAACAGGCAATTTTGTTAGACAGTCGATAAAGATAAACTTAAGACAGCAACAAATGTTTATTTTGGACGGTTTTGGGAGTGTTTTCGTTCTCAGCAGTCGGTCGGTAAAGTGTGGGAGGTACTCGGGAGAGCAAACATCCAGGCAGTGGGTCTGCTGCTTGGCTCTAATTAAGCCTCTACACCCTCTGGGTGTGTAAGCCTTGCGTCTCACTGTCTTTACCTCACGGCGGGATCCATACACACACACACACACACACACACACTCACAAACACACACACACAGCAAGCCCACCACAAGTTGAAAAAGATCAAGCACGGAGTCATACTAAGGAGCCCCTTGTCTTCTCTTCACGGGGCCGTCCTCTTGGTTCTATCAATTTGAATTGAATCTGTGTTCCAAAGCAAATCCAACAGTGCTGGTAGCAATACTGGCCTCTTCCAACAGTAAATCCAAACCATTTTACACCGCTAACAATGGTAATCCTTATGCTTTACTTGAAGTGTGAGACCGTAAGCAATTTACACATAAAGTACACATACATGCAAATGGTGCAATCTCTGGCATCTGCTGGCCTACTCTCAAACCCCATCATTGAGTTTGTTGGCCATAAGTGCAACAGAAAATAGGTTGGTTGACTTAATTTAACCTTCAGAAATCCATATGGAAAATGGGCAAACACAGCAGTCCAGTTGCAGTACTTATTTTGTATTGTTCTATAGTATCCAATGTCTGCAAAAAAGCATACCTGACACAATGTAGAGAAAAAGGGAAAAAAACGATTTCCATGTTTGCTCTGGAAAGTGAAATCAGGCGTAACTACTCATTCCTCACGTTTTTAAGTAAGTCGGCTTTCCATCAATGTCATTGGAGATAAGCAATACCTGATTAAAGTAAGTAGAATGTCCACATATTTCTCAATGATAGTACGCTTATGGGAGCCAGGCCAGGTTGTTGTTTTTTTCTGGCCAAACAGGCAATTACTAGTCATCACATATGTACGTTTAATTAAACAAATTAATATTTCTCACTCATACTAAGCTGAGCGCTGTCCTCAAACACTACCGTTCTAATGTGACAGCAAGAACTTTCAATGTGCGTTCAATATGATTTCCACTGAGATTAAAGTATAGAGCTTCTTGTGATTTAACCGTCACTGTGTGGAGATAAATAATTAACAAGGGATTATCTCAATTAAATGTTGTAGACATCCGAACTTCAAAGAATGAAAAGTGACAGGTCTGGTTTTTTACCGGTAATCCATTTTGAGCAATCTCCCCCTAATTGGTCTTATCACTAAGGTCTGTGAGGCTACTGTAGATAAGACGGAATGAAGAGAGAATCTGCATGTGGTGTCGGCCAAACACTCCATGTCCGGCTAGGACTGGGGCTGAGGGACTAGCTGTGAACAGAGATGTGTTAGGGGTTAGGACTGGGACTGAGGGACTAGCTATCAACAGAGATGTGTCTGGGGTTTGGACTGGGGCTGAGGGAGTAGCTATGAACCGAGATGTGTCTGGGGGTAGAGCTGAGGCCTGAAAGGCTGCAAGTCCCAGGTGGGAACAGGGGGTTAGGCTACATGAAAAGGCTTGCAGCTACTTACGTCAGAGCACACAGAGAGAAAACGAGAGAGCGAGAGAGAGAGAGAACTCAAGAGAAAGAGAGAGAGATAGAGAGAGAGAGAGAGAGAGAGAGAGAACTCAAGAGAAAGAGAGATAGAGAGAGAGAGAGAGAGAGAGAGAGAGAGAGAAAGAACACGAGAGAGAGAGAGATAGAGAGAGAAAGAGAGAACACGAGAGAAAGAGAGAGAGAGAGAGAGAGAGAACAACAGCAGCAGCAGTACAGCTGTCTAGTGGGGCCCACCTGTTCCCGGGGTAGTAACCAGGGCTAAACACGCCAAGCACGGCAGCCATGTGTGGACACGGCTGGCTCTAACGTGTCGGGCTCGTAGACGCTGTGTTGAACATGCGTGTTTGTTTACATTGTGGTCTCCTTCCCGTCCTCCCCTGCGTGCTAAACCAGGGCGTCGACAGGCATAAGTGATGGAACGTTAAAATTAGCCGGCCCGCACACTGCTGACCGAGTCAGGTCTCGGAGCGCCGTCTGCTGCCCAAGCCATCGATCCCTCCAGTGGGCCTATCGATCTTATCCAAACATATATATGACCCCTGGAGAGGACATGCTGCAAGTAATTTGGTGCTCTGGACCTGAGGGTGCCATTCGTCTTGTGCGGCGTGAATGGTGAGCGCTGATGGAATCTGTAAGAGAGCCAGGCAGGGAACCCAACACACCCGGCCCTGGGAGACACCTGGTTAGACTGCTAATGGACTGCTGCTCTGGCCTCTTCCAAAAATAGACTCTTTCATCCGGCCCTCCGCCATTCAATAAATAACAGGGGTGTGGGTGGGGGTGGAGGCAGAGGAGGGTGGTGGGCAGGGTGGGGGTGGGGGCCGAAGAGGGGGTGGGGGGGTGGGGGGGCCGAGGAGGGAGGGGGTGGGGACCAAGGACGGGGGAGGGCAGGGTGAGGGTGGATACCGAGGAGGTGGAGATGGACGCTCCTCGACGCCCTCCACTCCCGCAGACCAGCAGCCCTGATGGGGATAATGTGTGTGTCACACCAGTGCCATGTTGCCGGGCCCCCTGCCATCTGGCACCTCCCTGGGAGTCCATTGATCAAGCCCAGGCCCACAGCATGGACACAGCCGTGGCTGCCTGCCTTGACAGGCTCGAGAATGGGGTTGGGGATGAGCGGGGGCCGGCAGGAAGCCATTGGACAGGACGCTCGTTTTTCTCTCAATTGCCCCCCCCCCACCTCTCTGTGGAACTGGAACGTCGTTATGTTCCACCCGCTGGGGGACGGGGACGGGGACGGGGACGGACAATTCAAACCCAAAGCAGACAGTGAGGCAGGTGCGTATGAACAAAGCATGGAAGGCAAAGATTACACCTCTTTAGCTGAAAGCCTGTTCCATTTCCAAACGACTCGGGTAGTCTGTGAGCGCGGCAACCGGGGGAGCGACCGCATTTCGAACTCAACCTCCCCTACATCAACTGTCAATCATAGCCACAAAGGAAACCCTCCAGTCTAATATACTTCTGTCAGAGGGGGCTTCTCTCATGCGACCCCTCTGCCTGTCTTCCACCAGCAGGATATGATGTAAGTGGTGGAGTGAGAAGTGGGCAGAGACACGAGGAGGGGCCTGTCAGGAGACTGGTCTGTGGGGTTCGGGGGTGTGGATGGGATAGAGTTCACAGCTTCGGCTCAGGACCCCAGGAGACAGGTGATGTGAAGGAGAGAAAAGCCACTGCTTTTCCAGGTATGACTGTACTGTGGATGGGAGAGGGTTCACAGCTTGGGCGCTGCTCTGTTTGCACAGTACGGTCATATCTGGAAAAGCAGTGGCTTTTCCCTCCTTCACACACCTGTCTCCCGGGGCCCTGAGCCACTAGACTGACACAGCAGCTCCAGGCCTGACAGCCCCACAACATAGCGGCAGGGATAGAGAGACCAGGAGGGACGCCGCAGCCCAGTCGCCCCCCACCTGCCTGTCTTCTGCCTCAGTCTGCGGTAGGACAGTCAGCACTGGGACTGCCCAGGGATACTCCGTATGTCCGCCGCTGCCCTTGTCTCCTCAGCTCTTTGTTCCGTAGTGAATACTGATCAGAGACCAGTGACGAGACCCGTCCTGCTGCTGACAGAGTTTAATGACTTATGCTGAACGTGCATTTGTCCTTAGCAACCGAGGACATCATTATGGTATTAGCATTCCATTACTGCCCCGAAAGGAAGGGTTATATGCGCTAGACCTCTTGGATTGTCTCCAAATGGAACAATAATATTGACTCCATAATGACATTATATTTTTCATCTCGTGGATTTGCCATCGCACAATAACTGATTGTTTTTCAGAACCAATACTTTCCAACAAGTTCAACCTCCTCTGCACCTTGGTTTACGCTTTGAATATTAATGTATCAAAATGAACTCCAAAATCAATGCCACTGCAGGGTGAACAGTACAGTATTTCTCCTCTTGGATGTTGGAGAGGAAAACTCTATCATTAGGGCCATTAGGTCCAATGAATGAGGAGATGAATTCATGTTATGCCCGGTGTTCCTTTATTTTGCTGGTAAATCAACTTAACATCTAATTGGACACCATCCACCCCTGCAGTAAACTTTGGTAATTGGTCTGTCTTTGAAAGTGGCGAGACGGCGCTCCAATTGGCGAGGGCCTATCAAAACCAAGACAGGTGTCGAATCAGTGCAAGCAGGAAATGGGTCAAGAGCCACAGACGGCACAGTGTGACAGATGAACAGGATGTGAACTATGACGGTGCAGTAACGAGGCCCAGGCTGGCACCTTTACAGGCCAGTAAAGGTCGGGTTGTCACCATCGTTTCCTTTGCCTTTATAATGCCTTTTTTTTATGACACCGTGGATCAACGGGAATCTGGGTTACAGTGGCCCATCTTGACACACCTGCAGAGCCCCTCCAGGATTCAAAAAGCAAGCCAGCTCATTGCTAAATAACAGGCAACATTAGTTTTTTCCTCTTAATGTTAACGCATGACATTGGGACCTTTACCCTGGATTTATATCTCATCATCTAGATTATATTATTATTATTATTATTATTACTATTATTATTATTATTATATACTATTATGTATAGATCTAAGGAAATAGATTCACCGCCTACCGGTTGTCATCCCCTAGGTTTTGCATTGAGCAGCAGCGTCCATCTCCTCAATGGTCTATTCATTAACAATCAGCCCTGATATTGTAACTAACAATGCAATCTCTGGCCCTTCATAGCATAGCCTCCTCATCATAGCTCTGGTTGTGCTAGACGGCAGCCGAGTGAAAACGATAGCCGCTTTCTAAATCTCATATTGAGCTGTCACTGAGTCGGGCAGGGCCCTGATCGACCTGCACACTGTTGATGCCTGGCTGATCTCAAACCTGCCCCCACTGACTCCCTGCCCTGAGTGGTGCTTGATGAACAGATCACAGCAAACGTAAGCTAGCTATGGTTTGGCAGATGCAGTGGTTATTTGTTGCTTCCAAGTTTAGTCCATGGAACTGCATTGCCTTCACCAGGTTAAGCCCAAACAAAATACAGCATTTTAGCATGGCTAAGCTTTAAATATTTGAGTTTATAGAGTTCAGACTAGTATTTTTAGTCCAGATATAATATGTTCAAGTCCTTTCCAAAATAGTGGCTCTGAAGTGCTCATCTTGGAGTATGGCATAATGGATATTATAACATCCAATCCCTTGTATATTGAAATGTGATTCTAAGAAAAAGAGCATGCTTAAAACAAACTACTGTTGATATTAAAGGGTAAATAAATGAAAAAAACTAACTTCTGAACCTTGATATTAAAAACTCATTTAAAAATCATAGGATAATAATATATGTGGTATTCCATATCTTAAGAAAGGTGTGTCTTACAATATGTGTTGATATGCATTATGAAGGCAAACATATTCTTCACAACAATGCAGATGCAAGCCATGGACACAAACAAATCAATCCTGATTGCTACCAGTTCAATTCTGTTTTATTTCCTGGGAATGTTTCCTTCTCGGAAAATGCTCCCTCGGCATTTTATTTTACCCTGCCTAGAAGGTTTCTGACATCTTATGCTGCAATGGTTATATTCCAGTAATAGAACATAGCATTTGCAAAGGGAATTGAATAGGCATTTTTCCTAATTCAAAACATTGTAGAATCTGTTTTGTTGACAGTTTTTCTGCGAATCCTTCCAAACTCTCATGTTTACAATGACTACTATAATTTTTATGAAATGTACACATTTCTCTCACTGCTCAACAAAGCTGCATTTAACTAGTTCCTGGACTTGGCTGAGTCTTTCCAGACCTTATGAAAGAAAGGCATTGGCATCTTCTGAAGAGGATTACTGAGAGAAACAAAAACAATAAAAGACAAACAGACTGTTTTAAAACCTCAACGCTAATGGCCAATAGATAAACAGTTTGCAAAGAATGCAGAGAGAGTAAAGTATAGAGATAGCAAGGTTGTAACGGAACAGAATCTTGCCAACAATGGATTTACCGAACGCCTGTTCAGCTAAAGTGATAGAGATCTCCTCCTCCTCTCAGGGCAAGCCAGCTGAGCACCAGCGCATCCACCACACCTCTATCTCTCTGAGAGCATGGAGGGGATTCAATACCCCCAACTTCCCCTCCAACCTCCTGATCCTTTCAGAGCACAACTGATGAGACCGACACTTTCACACACTCTCCAGTTGAGCTCTCTGAAACAACAGAGCAAGCCTCAGCACTGCCGAGAGACAAGAGGGCCGTGGACACAGAGGTCACTGAGACCTCAGCAGAGTTCCCCACGTTGAGGGTCCGACTCACAGGGCAGGAGCGGAGCGTGGGGAGGGGGGTGGCGACTCACGGTGGTGTGGAGGGAGAGTGCAGAGGAATGCGACCTCAGGCTGGGTTGGTCCAGCTGGCTGACCCCTGGGGCCTATCCTTCTCTTGCGCTCCTTTTCATCTGTCTGTCTGTCTGTCTGTCTGCCTGTCTGCCTGTCTGTCTGTCTGTCCGTCTGTCTGTCATGTCTGTCTGTCTGTCTGTCTGTCTGTCTGTGATGTCTGTCTGTCTGCCTGCCTGCCTGCCTGTCATGTCTGTCTGTCTGTCTGTCTGTCATGTCTGTCATGTCTGTCTGTCTGTCTGTCTGTCTGTCTGTCTGTCTGTCTGTCTGTCTGTCTGTCTGTCATGTCTGTCTGTCTGTCTGTCTGTCTGTCTGTCTGTCATGTCTATCTGTCTGTCTGCCTGCCTGCCTGCCTGCCTGCCTGCCTGCCTGTCATGTCTGTCTGCCTGCCTGCCTGCCTGTCATGTCTGTCTGTCTGTCTGTCTGTCTGCCTGCCTGCCTGCCTGCCTGTCTGTCTGTCTGCCTGCCTGTCTGTCTCTCTGTCTGTCTGTCTGTCTGTCTGTCTGTCTCTCTGTCTGTCGGTCGGTCGGTCGGTCGGTCGGTCGGTCTGTCGGTATGTCTGCCTGTCTTTCTGCCTGTCTGTCTGACTGCAAGCCTGTCTGTCTGTCTCTCGCTCCCCTCTTCATCTCTCTCTCTCTCTCTCTCTCTCTCCGTTCTTCATCTCTCTCTCTCTCTCCTCTCTCTCTCTCTCTCTCTCGCTCCCCTCTTCATCTCTCTCTCTCTCCTCCCTCTTCATCTCTCTCTCTTTCTCTCTCTCTCTCTCTCTCTCTCTCTCTCTCTCTCGCTCCCCTCTTCATCTCTCTCTCTCTCCTCCCTCTTCATCTCTCTCTCTTTCTTTCTCTTTTCTGTTTATTGTCCTCTTTACAAGGCGAGACCTGTATTCCTCCTCCGGACAGCTGTGGACTCCTGACTGGAAGTCCCTCTATCCCTCCATCTGGTCAAGGGGGTCATCCCTCCTTTATTTTTCCTTCAAGGACAGGACGTTTACTTCATTGAGGAACCGCTCATAATTACGAGCAGCTGTCTGAGCCTGACCAGGTGTTAAAAGAACGAGCAGACTGGGACAGTGTTGTACTGTGTGTTTCCCGTGACTACAAGCTACTAATCAACCCCGTCGTTTAGGACAAAAGCATGTTAGGACTGTCCCATGCTCCCATCTGTCGAACAACACTATCAACACTCTCAAATCAAAAATACACCACGTCACACAGGTTCCATACCTGTCTATACTTCTGTACATATGATATATGATTTTGTTTTGGGCCACGAGCACCAACCTGCAGCTGTCCGTCTAGCCCCAGGAGGCGTGTCACTCACTCGAGCAAAAAGAAGAAGAAAAAAAAGTCAGTGATAAAAAAAAAAAAAAAGGGTAAAATTCTGACTGTCAATCACTCCACCTCCCGTTTTAGTAGCGAGAGCTGGCGGGACGGCAGACGTGTGAGGAGGCCCTGGCCCTTTCATTACCTGGCTGTCAGACGGATTGTCCTTCCCTATCAGGCTGCATGTGTTACCTGTCATCCTTCACCAGTCGCCTGTCACCGCAAATCTGCCACTGGTCTCAAAACAACAGGGGCGAGGGGTGGTGCCCGCGTCACTCGGCATGAGTTACAGGATGGGAGACTGGCGGTCATCTAGAGCACCGCCATATTGGATGGACTAAGAGGGGGTTATGTGAGAAACGCCGGGCAGGACAACACAACGCTTCTCAGACTGTTGCTTCTCACAAAACAATAGTATCATTGTCAGTTTCAACTTACGGACAATCCTTAAGTTTTAGACTCAATTGTCATGAAATATTATTAGGCAAGTTGTACTGAAAAATCCAACGTAGAAAGAATTGTTTTTTACAATTTCTTCCCAAAAAAAAAATAACGTGACCTCACGATCTTTGAACTTTGCGCTCTAACACTCAAACGGCTGCTTTTCGCTGTCAGTTTGTGTGTAGCTCAGGGAAAACAGGCACATAAAAAGGTTTGTGAGGTCAAAACATAAACACAAGACTTCCTGCCCTCTGACCATCTTGGAAGGATCACACACTTTATGAGCACCTGACCATAAAACCCCTAAACCTGAGGCCTACTGCGCGGGTTGTCTCTGGTTGTATACAGAGCTTTGCATGTTATTACTTGGCACCACTTTGGCATGAGACACTGCAAAGTCATTGTCTGACTGAATTACTCGCCGTTAGATAACTAATAAATTTAAGTCTATCATAAACTTTAGACCTCCTGAGGGGGCTTCACTCATAAAATATGTGTTGTATATTAACGGAACTGGACTCACGTGTTAAACTTGAGTTCCTAATAAACTATCAGGCTATGTTTACACACAAATACATCTTGTTATGTGTTGAGCGTTTGCTCACAGGTCAGAGTGGTTGTCTCGGTGCCTGGTCTTCTTAGTTCACGTGTCCATTGGTCAGAGCAGTGTTTGTCCACCATGCTATTCCACAGCACTACTGTGTTTATTCTCCTCCACACCAGACGCTAAATGTACCCATGGGGCCGCAGTGTCGGGGAGCAGGATTGGGTTATTTTATTACCGGAGCAGAGGGGTCAGAGGTCAGCATTAGGCCAGGCTCTGGTGGAGCGCTCTCTCTCTTTCTCCCTCCCTCTTTCTCTCTTTCTCTCTCAATGTCCGTCTCGCTATTTAAAGCTTTAAGCCAGCCGTACATGCTAAAATTAAATCTATCTAAATCTATCTCTCTCAATCTTAGCCCCTCACTCTGTTCATCTCCCTATATCTCTCTCCCACTGTTTCTGCAGGCGGTTTTTGGCCCACACACAGCAGCCAGGGACATCAGGGAGGAGCGCGCTTAAGTGAAATCCTCAGAACCCTTGCAGAGTCACACACATCAGTGTGTCGAACAAAGTGAATCATATCCGATAAACAGCTTTGAGCTGGTTCAGGTAGTCCATCAAACCCTTCTCTCTTCCCTTCCCTCTACACACACACACACAAACACACACACACACACACACACACACACACACAAACAGTGCAAGGCTCTCCCGGTTAATGAACTTAATTTAGGTTGATAAACTTGATTTAAGTGGATAAACTTCAAAACGTGCACACACAGAATGACTGACCGAGCTCCTTGCTTGCATGGTAACGACATTTTCAGCAGGAGCAGCCTAGCAACAGGACGAAATCGATTTTTATGTACACAAACGCTATATCAAGTTGTAATATCTGTGCTAAGGTGACACGGTGTGATTTTAGCAAGCTCCATCGATTTACTGGCGTTGTTACTGGGGGGAGCATGCTGCTATCAGTGTGGTATTGATTTCTGGGCTCTTCATCACAAGGTGAGTGGAGAACTTGTGAGGTAGTAGACAGGCTTGACAGCCAAACCTCGGTCAGGGGAAAGATATAGAGGACAGTTGTGCGAGATCCATAATATTCACACTATTCCTCTCATAGACCCATGCCCCCCAGCAAGTCCTCGTTAGAGAGAAAGAGAGAGACAGAGAGCAGGAGAGAGAGAAAGAGAGAGAGAGAGAGAGAGAGAGAGAGAGAGAGAGACAGAGAGAGAGAGAATCACATACATAAAATTGCCTGCAAGAGACAAAATAGAGAATATAAACATTCAAAGACAAAATGGGATGAAAAGGGACAATGGTGAATGCAGGCAGAGGCAGTGCAGGTTACGGGAAGCCGGACGAGGGCCGGGTGTGCCAGCGTGGAGCAGAGGCAGGACCGCGCCTGTGTTCCCTGCAGCAGACGACCGCCACCTCCAGCTCATTAAAAACACATCCCCATTCTTCCACCTAGAGTGCACAGAGGATCAGACACTCACTACCCCCCCCCCCCCCCCCCAACCCCTCCCTCTCTCTCTCTTCTCGGTTTAATCACATGTGACAGTCAGATCCTCTCAGGAAGCTAAGGGGTGACAGAACCAGGTAAGAGGAACAGGACCAGGAAGCGCTCTATTTCATTCAGATAGGGAGAGCAGGGAGAGGGACAGGTACACTTTGTCACAGGAGCGGCTCTTCCGCTGCTCAGCGGGTGGGTGGGTTAGGGCAGTGCACTGCAGCAAATCTGGGAGCTCAGGGATACGAAATCTGGCTCGTTCCTGTTAAAGCGTTTACAGTCTGCTACAGCAGGCTTGTTGCATCATTTCCTGTGATGGCACAGTCTGCAGACACTGAATGTTATACATTGTGTGGATTTGGACCTGGCCAAGTTAGCCAAGTAGACAACGACAACCTAGATCCAACAAACTGTTGAAATATTTCAATAATAATAATAATTCAGAACAACCCTTTGAATTCTTTTCTCTCTACCATTTGCCTTTCGTGATTATTCATATTTCTACTCAACTCTCCCAATAAACGTTCAAGGAAACTTCTGTTCCATCTGTTTACCTATGAGAAACAGTCGGTACTTCTTCACTGTGACGTAACTGATCAATCATTTCACACACATCCTATATGCCCTAAAAACATGCAGACGCACGGGTGCAAACGTACACGTGCACACACCCACGCACGTGCACACACGTGCATACACAAACGCCACTGCCGTCCAACTGAGGCTGACCTTTCAATAATCCCTGTGTTCTTCCATTCCGTCTGTGCATCCTAATTACTTGCAGAGATAATTAGCGAACAATAACACTGCATTTTCCCCCAGCATGTGGTGTCCTCTGTAGACCTTCCATCTATTCAAGGCTGATCTTTCCAAGCCGTTCAGGGAAAAGAAAACGGAAATAATCCTCCCAGCATGAACTCCTACATCTGGTATGGAAAACCACACCACAGCAGGTAAACGGTTCTCAATACAGAGAGATCTAGACCGCCTGAAAACAGACCTGTTTTGCTCCCTCACCATGGCGGCAAAACTAATATCAAATAATTCTATTCTTTGATTCTGTTTGGTCCAGTCGTCTCGCAGCGTTTGCAATTCGTCTGCCAGGGTCAATAGAAGAGACCTGAATATACTTCGGCTCCGACAGTCTTTTGGAGAGGACATTTGATGTCAGGCCGTTCCAATAGAGGCAGCGCTCCAAACCTGAGGCCGAAAACAAAGTCGAGGAGATATTGATAGGGTGACTAATCTCACACTAAACTCCCCACTACCCATTATTTATAGCTTTAATAAATGTGCTAAGATGGAGTTGGCTTGGCAGCGCACGTCTCAAGAGTTGTGATAATGCACGTCGCACTGGAACCTTGGCCGCTTTCCCCGTTTGTGATACTGCAGTCCCTGGGGTTGTTGCAGCTGGCCAGACACCTAATCAATGACTGGAACGCTCCCCCAGACCAGCATCATCCCCTGGGCTCTCTGCTGGATGTGCTGGCTTGCTGGGAGACACCAGTAATTTTTATCCCGAAAGGGTCAAACCACCAGCAAGCTGCTGTGAAGAGATGAAATGTTTCAACTGATTCTATATATTTTTTTTGTTTGTTTCCAGTCACAGAGGGACATACTGGACTTACATACAACTTTATTGTTGCACTGAACCTCCAAAACCCAGTGACAGCCCATTGTCAGCCATTCGGGTCGGCTGAAGTCAGGCCGACGACCTCTGATGACCTCCATCATTGGGAAAAGGGAAGATCAATCAGCAGCGTGCGATTGCATGAATAATCTATATCTACTGCAACTTCCACCATTTGTTTGCTCAGCATACAACCAGTGCCACCGCAGGTGCAATGCACAGATTCTGGTTAATGAGTCATTTACATGACTGTGAGGAATTGCAAATTTAGATTCATCTTTAAAAAAGCATCATTATGCATGTGGGGTGACATTTGATCAAGCCGATGAGTCTGAAAGTCCATAATGAATGAATGGCTACACTTGGTACAGCGCTGACTTTTAGGTCTAAATAAATATGCTAGACTGGACAACCAGAGGGAGGTGTAAGTACCAATTAGGACTTCAAAGAAGCCTAGCCGTGGGAAACATTAGTCGCCACACAGGTGAATGGTGGTTTCTAGTGAACCACATTTCCTTTGCAACGATTTTAAAACAAGTCCAATAGAAAGCATCAAGCACCTGTGGCAAATGAGGAGCCTGCGAGCACACAGACGATAGCTTTCAGGCCGTCCAGTCCAGTCTAAACTATTGTGCAACCTCTCTTGGAGATTAACCACAAGCCCATTTTGATTGTCTCTTCAATGGAAATGCAGTGAGCTCTGAATCATGGCTTGTGTAAAGTCTACCCTACCTAAGGCCTCCTCCCGATCAGGAGGAGTGCTATGTTTGGTCCTCCCGATGGTGCCAGTAAATGAAATTAACTCCCATTCTCGCTCCAGGGCACTCCTTTGGATTGACTCAGGCCTCAGTGACACTCCAGTTAACTGGGCAGAGCTGCCACATGCAACTAGCTGCAAAACAACAAACACACACACACACACACACACACAGACCCCCCCACACACACACACACTCACACACACACACCCACACACAGACACACAGACACACACACACACACACACACACACACACACACAGCAAGGCCCCCATTTGCGCATTGTATTTTGTAGAAAGGAAGCCTTTGTGTCTCCTTGTGAGTTGAACCGTAGTGGAGCTCTGTGCAAGCTAACACCAGTTGGGATAGGGGTGAGCAAGCGTTTACACACTTCACAGCAATAATGGTACAAATATAATTGACCTGAAATGCCTGCTGTTTTCCAATTTAGTTGCAGGACATCTAATCTAATAAACCCCTTGGGAGTAGATCCCTATTCGTGCATTGTGGAGAACATAAAGAGAGGTGATTCTCTTTCCCGTTATCATGGCTGAGAGTGGGTGGAATTCCCATCACCGTTGAGGGTCCAAGTGAAGCAAACATCCAGGATAGAAATCTGTGCTGCAAGCTGAGAGGCTGAACGGGCCAGCTGGGAGACATCAGACCCATCAGGCCGTCCGCTCCCAACAAACAGCTCCTTCCAAGAAGCGACCTGTTTCTCCGATGAGGACTGTCCTTAAGACCCGGTCCAGCCAGTCAGCACTGAGTCCCTTTGGTGCTAAAGCACAGAAAAAAAGGAAAAAAAAACAGGACGCGAATTTCCACAGAATTTCTCAACTTGTTGGAGCTGTGTTCCACATGTAAAATCAGCTGATGCTTTCAATCAGTCAATAAAAGACGAGAGGCCTATTTTCATCAGCAAGAAATAAGCAATAACATTCGTGACTCATTGTCTAACATCCCTGTTGTTCTGTAGACAATTGGCAATGCAGCTGATCGTTGGCAAAAACAGCCTAAAGAAAGCCTTTGCCTTCATAAGATGAGTTGCACACCCCCTTAGTCTGAGAGTGGCCTGTTAGGGGGGTTATTCTCACACACGGGTCCTCACAATTCTGGTTCTTGCCCTAGGACAAAAATGTGCCTACATAATTTTAAAATTATAATTCTTTTTTGAGTATTCTGTAGTAAAATCTATTAGCCACACACTTTCCTCCCAGCCTCTCAATCATCTCTTAATGTGACATGACGCTCTCCAGAAAAGATTATTTCACACGATAAAGCAAAGCCCAAGAGTTGATGAGCCGTGAAAAAAGGGAGATGAGACATTTGTCAGGATCTAGTCCTACCCAATTGCACGACATAGCCTGAAGGCTGAACAATGGGGAAACAGTTTCGATGCCGCCATCAAAGTCCACAACCTATTGTGTCCATTTATCACCCAGAAATACACTTGTGATTAAGGTATTTTTTCATTTTCACCCATAACATTGCAACCAATCATAATCCTGATAGACTAAGTTGTGCTGTGAGACAGAGCTTGCTGCAGGCCACGCTTGTTCATTGTCAGAATTTGTTTTGTTCCGAAATGAGCTCTCAGAGAGAAGTCACTTTCCAGGCAGAAAAATAATAAAAGTGCTGTTTCAATCAAAGAAACTATACTAAGTAAATATACTACTGAGTCAAAAAAAGATGACTGAATGCTTCCTTAACAATACACAAAAAGCTACATGTTACAATTGATATGTTATAAGAGATGTGGAGTGGGAAACAATGTGTCCTTTCCCAACCTTTGATGAGCTGCCACTTGATATTAGTATTATTCCTGGCAGCTGCAATCAAACAATGAGGGACAATAAGCAGAGTTAAATATAAAAATAAACTTGATGGTTTAACGCATTTTATATGGGTTAGGATAGCGGGTCAGAGTACTTGACTGTAGAGCAAACATTCTTTCGGTTCCAACGTATAGACGGTACAGTACACAATGTAATAAGGTAAATCTAACATCTAGACATAGAAAACAGCGAGACGGATAAACAGAGACACAATGATAAAGAAATAGAGACATGGTTAGAGAGACATGGAGAGTGAGAGAGAGAGAGAGAGAGAGATAGAGAGAGAAAGAGAGAGAGAGAGAGAGACTAAGAAAGAGACGGAGGCAGGGAGATAGGAACTTTCACACACTTCCACTTTCTCTCAGTCACACATGAGTGCAGGGAGGCATGTAGCAGCATGTTGCTAGCCTTGGTGAGTGACGCCAGCTAGCACAGCACAAAGGAGGCTGCTGCTCCCACTGGGACAGAGGATATAATGCTCCCTGTAAGGCCAGGGGAGAAGGCTAGAAGGGTAAGGGGAGGAGGGGTTCTCCCCTGGCTCTTTATCTGCCTTTCAGCATGCCTCGACAGCCTGAATAGAGCCTTTCGTTCGAGATACACCCACTTGGAAGCCGCCGCATCACACACAAACACACACGCGCACACAAACAGGAACCGGTTTCCCCGTCCCTGCAGGGTCGTGACTGAACAAGTGTTTGTCCCACGTGTGGCCCAGCTCATTAGCTCTTCTCGAGACGTGCTAACCAGTGTTACCCAACGGGGACCCAACACTGGCGCTGCGTGACCAGTCGGCGCACGCCAGCCTCAGTCTGAGGTAGTGAGAGCCTCTCTGCTGTGCTGTTAACACAACACCGGAGTGTCAACCAAAGGGCCTGACGCTCGCTGAAGTGAATCCCGATCGGGATATCAGAACTGTATTTCTTGTTGGGGCCATCTTGACGACTTAGGTGTGCGTATGAAGGTTCATGTCTCCACCATGCATGGCATTTAACTCTTGTGTGCAGGGGGTAAGGTGCCTGCAGAGAATTCAGCAGCAGCAGCTTTCAGTAACCCCGCTCTACAGGAAGCTGTCTTAAGCATGGTTCAATATGAAAAGGCTGTTCTCTAATCCTATTTTGATATGACCGTCCCTTCAAGAGACAGAACTGTGCCTAGGGATGAGATGACGGCACTGTGGTTAAAGGGCCATTGCACTATTGTGATCATTGCACCTTTTACAGGACGAGATGCAGGATTGTAAACTCCTAGGAGTTGCTCTAAATGTCAGAGGGCTCAGGAGTGTAGCAGTGCATGGGCGCTGCCTCTTTTGTCGGTCCCCTACCAGGAAAGCACTCTGTTAAGGTCATTAAGATGCATATCCTTATACACCCAAAGTCACTTTCAAACAAATCCAATCCGTCACTTCTGCCTTTTCAGATTTTTATAACCTTCCTATAAATACGATCCTCAGCCTTAAGTGCCTCCATTAATCGCGATAAATTCAGCAGGAAAACCCAGAGTGCTTCCCACTGGGAGTGATTACCCCCGTCCTTAGTAAAGCCATTAAAAGAGAAAAACCCTGATGACTCTGAGACAAAAGCCGCGGATGGGAGTGAAAGGGCTTAAGACTCACATGAAAGACAATGGTGGCACAGAGAGAGAGAGAGAGAGAAAGAGGAGCGCTCCTTAACCGGGTTCCATTAACCAGTGGCCTCTCTGCCCTTTGTCCCTTGGCTCCATTCAGACCCACTCTCAATGCGCCTACCCACTACTCTCCATGCCCCCCGCCCCCCACACCGTCACATATCACACACCGACCGACGACGCCGTGTCCCGTGGGTCCGTCGCAGAGCGGAGGGGCGGGCCGTGGTGTGTCACAGGGGTCTGGAAGCGTGACTAACGCCTGGGCTTGGTGGTGCTGTGTGGCAGTGTGTGGGGGAGGAGGCCGGTCTCTGGGCTGTGTGGCACAGCCCACTCTCACCACATACAGGTCAGCACAATGGCTGCCGCCGCCTCCTCCTCCCCTGACCCCCCCCCTCATAGCGCCCCACCCCCATCATCCATTCATGGCAGGTTCTTTCAGCAGGTCATTCAGACGGCCAATAAAGAGCACTCTGTCCCATCCGAAATGTGCACTGTCAGAGAGAACTGCGGGGAAGGTGGTGGTGGTGGTGGGAGGGGAGAGGGGTTGAGATTCCAGGAAGGCTTATAACCCCCCCTCACGGGCCGCTCTCTGACTCAAGGGACGTGCATCTCATCTTTTGGGGAGCAGAGGTTTTCTTTTGGGCTGTTTTTGCCAACGATCAGCTGCGTTGCCAAACGTCTACAGAACAACGGAGATGTTAGACAATGAGTCACGGGAGTCAAAACTCTTAACTTGGAATATTTAGTCTAGCCTGGCCAAGAATCTGCCTCTGTGTATATATATAGTTCACCGGGTCTGTGTTTGTTAGTGTTTATGAATATGTGTCCGTGTTTGTGGAGGAGGGGATCAGGGGTGGGAAAGACAGATATTTATAGAGAGAGAAATGGAAAGCGGGCGTGCACACGCGTGTGCATGTGTGTGTGCGACAGAGATGGGGAGGAAAACAAACGTGGGAGAGAGAGTGCGCATGCGTGCGCGTGCAAGTGTGTGTGATAGCAGAGGCAGCTCCTAGCATTGTGATGGATGAGTAGCAGGGGCCCATGGCTCCGGTCTGTCGTATCGCCTGCCTATCCTGCATAATCCACCATCTACCTCAGGAACTCATTCAACTCAGCCCAGGCTCTGCTCTGCACAATGTCCCAGCCAACCCAGCTGAAACACAGGCGCTCCCCGCTCCGCAAGGCATTCTGCACACAACCGCACTCTTAGCACATTAGCAACCGACAACACAGGCATTTGCATCTGACCACCAACATACCCTGCGCTGGGCCGAGCCTACGTGTTGAGCATGCGTGCATGTCTGATGCCTTGCTTTGGGTCTGCCGAAGAACGTTAGAGTGAAAGCAAAGGCCAGGATCTGCCTCCGGGAAGCGCTCTGCTGGCTGGGCGAGAGAGACAGTGGCATCCCCTGGAGGATCAGGGGAACCATGGTCAGAGTAGGAATGCTTCAAAACAAGTTGCCGCACCCACAGACTCATCTCCGTTAAGTCGGTCCAGATGTAGAGGCACATGCACAGCACATGCGCCATCACCCAGCTGATAATTGTCGCCCAACTGATGAGAAGAAGTGTGTTACTGCGTGGGTGCATTTTAGAGAGAAATGGGGCTGGCTCCCATGTGTGTTTAGGCCTTAGTGTGACCTACCACTAACAGCATCTTCCTTACTCCATGTGGCCTCTGCTCCAGCATGAGGCCGATAGCCCTTGTTTGAGCAGACCTTCCCGGTGGAAGAAAGAGATCGGAGGGGCTTGACTCAATGAATAATGTCCCATCAAAGGAAAAAGAGAGAGAGAGACCGAGATACCACCTTGTGATGAAGAAACGCGATGTTCAGACCATCATGACAAGGGAAGCACCTCACCCAGCAGTCTAAAAATAATAATGTCCTATATAGAACGGAGGCAGAGAGACGTCTAACTTTAACTCCCTCCCTCTCCGCTCACTTCCGCAGAAAGGGGTAGTTGAGGGTCTCATCTCAAGAGCATATGTATGCTTTTTTCCTTAAGCTATTCTTTGGGGATGGAGATGTTTCATGGCGTTATTACCGGAATTTACGAAGGATTAAATTGTCAATGAGAACACTTTTCTTCTCTTGTAATGGGGACAGTAAGAAGACACTGAGGAATTATCTTACCGAGACACAAATTCAAATCCCTCTGGAGAAACATAAGCACCTGATTAATCGAGTATAACCTAAGTCACAGGATTACCAAACATCACATGCTCAGGGAGACTGATTAGATCCATACACAAAGCAGGAGCATGTGGCCTGACACTGCCACCACAACTGTAACTGTGTGTTTGTGCACGAAATAAAGTTGGAGAGAGAGAGAGAGAGAGAGAGAGAGAGATGGAGGGGGGGGGGGGTGCTAGTATATATGTGAGCCCTCAGAATGGGTTCCCTCACATATTACGACCACAGACGCACACATGCGGTTTTAATTTACAGTCACTGTCAGGGACGGTACAGTTCTCTAACCACTTTCTGATGTGTGATGAAATTTCGCTGCCAGCAATAAATACCCGGGGTAACAAGAGCTTGCTTGTGGGAACAGATCCCTGGTGCTTTCCAAATGTTTCAGACAAACGTTTTTGAGGTGTGTATGCTAAATATTTGTTGAGGTCAGGGTGTTTAAGAAAGACAATCAATCCCACTGTCCCGCCAATTTCTCTGAATATGTCATATGTAGGCCTTCTTCGAAGAAAACAACTCCTCCCCCATCTCCAAGTCCTTAGTTACTGATTGAAACGTCTTTGGTTGATGAACTTCCGTATGGTATAAGGTAGAAAAACCCAGTACAGGCTGTTCTAGGTCAACATTGACGGGAGGGAGAGATAACAGCTCAAAACTCTCCCACCTTATCTTATCTTGCTAAACTCCGTAATGGCACTTGGACAACCCTCCAGCCCGATAAAACCAGAACCTGATAGACAGTGTACCTGCAGTGGTAGAACTGGCAGTCTACAAAGGACACTGCTACAAAGATATGGAACTGCACAATCGCACTTCAATTTATGTGAACATGGCTTGTCCATTCTAGAAATTCTGAAAATGTTTATAAGGGAATCTCAGCATATGAAAAAAGAACAATCTAATCAATATATATATATAATCAATAATAAGTATACTACAATTTCACTATTCATGGCTATCGCAAGAGCTTGCATTATATATATGATGACAATTTTATAAGTATAAAATACATAT
>JAVQIZ010057628.1:0-18050 GCA_036023535.2 Galaxias brevipinnis
GAGTCATAGATGCCAACCTAGTGCATGGACATGAGCTGACTTGACGGGAAATCCATCGGTGAATGGGCTAATGATCTAGTCTTACAGTGTGTGTGTGTGTGTGTGTGTGTGTGTGTGTGTGTGTGTGTGCGTGCGTGTGTGTGTGTGTGTGCGCGCGCGCTGGGACAGAGGACTGTGAGGAGTGTCAGGAAGCACCTGTGTCAACTCAGGCTGTGTTCCAGCCCTGGTATCAGACTAAACCTCCGCTCAGGATCACAATGTGGCCCATTGTGGATGCAAGGTGATTAGAAAGGGCTTTTCACGATAGAAGATGAGGTCTTATTAAGCATCCAAACCCCCATCTGCCTTTTGTTGCGTTTGGGCTTGAGTATTTGAAGCATTTTGTTTATAATAAAACTTGGCACTGTTAGCCCTCTTCAAAACAATGGTGCCAAGTGATTTAGAGGGGGGGGGAAAAGCATTGCGTGCAATAAACACTACATCTGCTATAAAGTCAAATGAGCCATAGTTGGCAATTATATTTTTTGTGAAGAATTGATTACTGTAATTCTAGCCTAGAGAAAATGAAAGCATCGCTTTTAAGCAAATTAAAAAATATATTTCTTTAGAGATTCTTCTAGCTGGTAAAAACAAGTCTAGACCAGTTTTATTAAAGTCACTGTGTTTTAACATGCAGAATGTGAATGTATGATAATGTGCAGTAAGCTGTTTTTCGTTTAGAGTTAATGCAACGTAAACAACTGGTTGAGCTGATTTGTTTGCATTAGACTGAATTAAATTAGTCTCAGTATGTTTTGGTGATTAAAGGTTGTACTGGGCCAATTGACTGTAATTCCTTAGGGACTAGGAGTGATTCTGATCCCATTCCGCGGTTACACCACAGATCACAGAGGTCTGGCCTGGGTTCACCAATGTCCCCTCAATGCAATTTCTAAATGAATATTATTTTTCTGTGGCTGACCTTGCTCTGCTAAATGTAGTGAGTTTTATAAATCAATTTGAAAGCATAAAAAACAGGCCCATTCCAGTTTTGTGTCTGCGAGGATACAAGGGATAATGGATAAAGGGATACATTATTCCTCTGCTGTTCCTTTTTTAATCACAGTGCTTACCGATCAGTTTGGCCAAAATGTGATGAGTAGGGGAAATCCCTAAGCCCTCTCCTCTAGTGAACTGTCTAGTATTATGGGACTTGGCGCACACAATGTGGACGTTTTCCAAACAGGTGAAATGCCCCCCAAAACCCCCTGTTCTTCTTCATACTAACAACTGTCACAGCTTCATAAAAGCAAAGGAATCAGGCCGGCTTAGGGCTGTGTTGGACCCAATGGGACTGAGCCTTTATTGTGCTCTCCACTCTAGTGCTTTCATTTCACAATCTCATTTGAAGAAAAACAGGATTCATGAAACGCGGCAACAGGACCCAGTCACACTCTTGGGAACCATGGGAATTGCATGCATCCGTCCGTGTTCTTGCAGATGAACTGAAATGTTCTGCACTTACATGCACACACACACACACACACACATACGTAAGCACACACACCCATGTAGGTTACCGCGGGGCAGTTACCTGACTATGGGAGGATTTAGTAGAGCGTGCCGCCTTATCCGCTGAGTCATGTTTGAACTCTTTGCGTGTCACTCCTTGCCTCTCAGTAAGTGGGCTGGCGCTGGCCTTTCTCCTTTTGTGTGTTTAGGTAGAAGTGGGGGGGGGGTGTGCGTGTGTGTGTGTGTCATCTTTTCTCCTTTTGTGTGTTTAGGTAGAAGTGGGGGGGTGTGTGCGTGTGTGTGTCATCTTCTCTCCTTCCTACTCACAGTGAGTAGCTGTTTTCCTTCCTAGTGACTTCTCTTCTCTGTCCTCCTGAGTATGCTCTCTTCTTCCAAGGTTCACTCAGAGAGCAATAACAACTATATACTGTGTGTGTCTATACATCATACATATACAGTATATATATGTATGTATTTATATGAATGTTTTTTTTAACGTGTGTGTTTCAAGGCAGTCCGTTTGTGTTCTCATCCGTGTTCTGCAGCCTTGACAAAAACATTGGCAGTCCTACATCCCCAAGGGCCTCGGGGGTGGATCATGCTGCCACTTACCACACCAATTTGAGTTCATTAAGGCCCTCTGTGTGTGTCAGTGTGTAACGCCATGCACTTGAATTGCGCAACCTCCGAGTAGTGCACGTGTGACATGCCTGGATGCGCTCAGTAGACGGTGCGGAGGTGCACAGCGACATAAAGGACACAGGACCGCCGCTGTGTCACCCACCGACACAATCGACGCCGTTGTCTCACGGGTATCGTTACTCAGAGAGCCAGCGGAGGATGTGACGTCACAGCTATTCTAGGAAGCGGTTATACCAGTCCGACATTCCTCAGTCTCATCTCTGTGTTGTTGTGCTAAGTGTTGCTGTTGCTGGGTGCTCTCGCTACAATAAAGCCTTTCATTGTGTGTTTACCCAAAGCATGGCCACGAGTGAAACCTGTCGCACAAGGAAGTGTATCGGAAAGGAACTCTCTGAGCAACACCTCGGGAATGTTAACTGTGGCCGCTATGCTGTGGGGCCAGTGTTGTCGAAGCTGGACTTTCCGGTTCTGTGGTGTGGAAGATCTTCATGTGGAAATTAATTAGATCAACGAGGGTCATCTAATGTGTTTTCTTGTTCACAATGAAAGTAGTTACTAGACCTGCTTGGTTTTTTTTATCTTCTTTTTTGAGACGCCGTGAACCCTTACTTTTTCTAAAGACGAGATCACCTCCAGCCCTGGCGGAGTACACCCACTTGGCCTCCCTTTGTGTTGATGTTGCTGCTTCTTTCCTGTGTGATTGCAGCCTGGTTGCCCTGCCCTCTCTGTTTGCCCACAGCAGCATGGGATCATTGGGACTCTTAGCTGCTCTCTGGCTCTCTGGGCCTTAGCTCTCTAATCCTCCAACAACCCGAGAAGGACTTGGCTCTGTCCACTCGAGGTGCTGCCATCCAGGAGCAGCCTCCTCTTCCATCACCTCCGTGTGTGTGTGTGTGTGTGTGTGCGCGTGCGCGTGTGCTCACTGTTGCTCTAATCCAAAGCGACCACATTTTGTATTTTATTTTGTTTTGGCTATTTGGAAAAAACCTCATTCTCCCACGAGGATTTTGGGGCCGGGATTATTAAACAAATTAATCATGATATAAAGGGTAAAAATGGTCCATCCTTGTGATTTTTTCGCTCTGCTCTCTCTTAGACACACACACACACACACACACACACACACATGCACACAAATATTTTCATACTTTAATTAAATAGTTCCTCACAATATTCTCAGATCACAATAGAAAGAAAGACTGTCATGCCTGTCAATGTTTTGAGTGACAGGTGTCTCTCTCTCCCTGTGTCCCAGACCCTCTCCACACACACCGGCGTTACCACAGCGACTACAGCTCTTCCAGTGAGAGTCCCTCCGTGGCCTCCTCGGACCCGGACTACAGACAAGGTGCTTTCCCTCTCTTCCTCCTCCAGTGTTCTGTCACGGATATGCTGATTGATCCACAGATTAGGCAAAATATTGCGGTACAATGAGTATGTAAAGAGGATTGTTTTACACAAACTTGGAGTCGGAACAGTCCAGCATCAAATCCCCTTTCAGAGGAGATATTGAGTGATGAAGCCAGAGATGACTAGAGCACATAGCACCCTCTGTGGTCTCTTAGGCGGCTGCATAGTTCTCATATAGTTCATATCACTGCATCCTAAACATTAGAAAACAATGGTGGCTTGTCATGTCTATTTGTTTAACAGTGAAGAACTGATAGGGAGGTTGTTGGTTTTTTTTTATCTGGAGGTAGTGCCTATCTACTTTTATGATTACAGAGCGCAAATCAGTGTGGGTCATTACGATTTGTTTCTCGTTTGTTTTGGTTTCAGTATCTCTGGAGCACCCTGTGTGTGTGTGTGTGTGTGTGTGTGTGTGTGTGTGTGTGTGTGTTTGTGTGTGTCAGTATGTTTTAAGCTAACAGACCTCTTCTCTCTCCATGGTGCAGCTAAGAAACCAGAAGAGGTTAGGAGATACAGCTCCCAGGTGGCGCTGACCGAGCAGGACGCAGTGTCCCTCAGCAGCCACAACACACACAGACACAGGTAGGGTCACACACACACACAGGCATGGTCACACACAGGCACGGGTAGGGTCTCTCACACACACACACACACACTGTTATGCTAAAAGACGCACACACACACACAAACTCACACATGTATGCATAAATACGTACGCATACACGGGTATGGCAGCTAACACAAACAGTGGTCTGGTAAAAAAAAAAACAGATTCAGGTATAGTAACAAATACAAATGCAAAAACACTGGTATTTTGAAAGTCTCACACAGACAGGTACGGTAACACCTTAGCCACACCGATACAATCACTATGTTTGAAACAAACCGAAGAAGTCGTGCAGCCTCCAGCAGTCTCATCTCACCTGCATGTTGTCTTAACAATGTCCCTAAGCATGTGTGTCCTGCACAAACGTCCGGTTACACACACAGACCCCCGTGGAATCTCCTCCTGAGCCCCCCCCCCCAAAAAAAAGCCTCATAGCCCAGCGTGTTTTCCCGTTGCTCCAGTTGGGAGTGTCATAGCAGGCTGATCCTGGCTGAGCAGACACCGTTACTGTTTAACCAGAGGTGGGTAGATAGGTAGATAGGACGGTAACTCACCGCAGGGCAGCAGACTCTGCTCCCATGTCACTTCCTTTCCAGACCACATGCAAACCATGTGTCCACATGCAAACGACGCATTCGTGTCCTTATTTAGTGCACTTTTCAATGTGGTAACTTGGCTTTAGTCATTACAGGGAGGGTGTCACAAAACCATTCGGACTTTGAGTTACTGTGTGAATGAATAAGAGCTTAGCTTTTGCATATGGACATTTAGGCACGAGGGGTTCACTACAGGGTTTCCCTGGGTACCGCAAGGGGAGAGCCTGTTCTCCCTTCACTCCTGTTCCTGGCCACATGCAAATCATGTGCTCAGTAATGGTAGAGTGTATTTATAGCACTATTTCCTGAGGTTATAAACAATGACTGTGTCTTGGTGTTCTCCTTTGGACATTTTCCTGAGATTTGGTTAAGTAAATGAAAAATAACATTCTTCATTAATTTACTGTTAAAGGCCGATATTTATTTAATCGGTGTGTGTATATATTTGAATTTTTTATTATTTAGCTCTATTACGCCCCCCTGTGGCAACAAGAGCTGTCTATATGCGTTCGCCGCCATGGTAGCATATGTTGCTCCTGGCTCTGTTGGAACAAAAGCTCAAGTGTGATTTCAGGATGATTTCATGTAGGGCAATGTGTCTAGTGTCACAGTCTAGTGTTGGCCGTCAAAGTGGATGGGTGGTCTTCCTTTGTGTGGCGCCATTCCATCCCAAGCGTTTGAATGCCTACACACAGGAAACCCAATCACTTCCCTGCCCATATCGGCTTTTAGTCTCGCTATGGGAAAGCACTGTAGTGCGGGGGAATCACATTCTGAGTTCTGAAATGGCGTTTTCCGCCCTCTTGATAAGAGCTTAGTTTATTCAAAAGAACATCCACTCGCCTGTCTGCCTGTCTAGGGAATAGCATGAAAAGGCTGGCCTCTTTGAGTGTGTCCTCACAAAGGCAGTCCCTCTCTCTGCTTATCCCTTCTCTCAACCTTTTTCCCCACCCCAACTCTTTCTCTCAATCCTTCCCACATCCTCCTCAATCTGTCCGTCTCTCTCTCTCTCTTTCTCTCTCTCTCTCTCTCTCTCTCTCCGTCCCACTCTCTCTGTTTTCTCTCATTCTCTCTCTCTTCGTCTTACTCTGTCTTTCTTTCGCTCTGTCTCTCTTTCTCTCTCCCTGTCTCTCTCTCTCTCCCTGTCTCTCCCTGCGTGTCTCCAGGCTGTATGAGAGCTCAGCAGCAGAGGAGGACCTGGCCGGGGCGGAGCTGCTCCTCCATAGACAGGAGGTGGAGGTCCAGAGGCTCCAGGCCCACCTGGCCAACAGGCTGTCCCGTGCCAACCTCTATTCCGGGCTGGACGACTCGCTGACGCAGCCCCCCAGGGGCTCCATGCTGGAGCTCAGAGACCCGCTCAGCAGCTCCACGCTGGCACACCAGCACCGCAGGACCAAGGTGGGAGAGCTATAGATACACAGTGGACTGTTTACCAAACCACTGGACCAGAATACATGTGTGTGAGAGCTTATCGTATTTTTGGGGGGCATATCGTGATGTATTGAATGTCAGATATTCCTATTCGTTTTTATTAGGAATGCTTAATAACTGTTTCTCCCCAATGAGTCCTATAACGTTTCAAAACACATGCCTTCACAGGAAATATGCTTGTTGACTTCAGTTGACTGTGACTTTCCCTCCCTTCAGAGTATGTTTGGTCCTGAGTTTGTGAAGACGACCAGTGAACCCACTGTTGCCTTGACTGTTCCCTCCTCCATAATGGTAAGTGTTCTGTTCAACTCCCACTCCTATCAGAGTTATGAATACGCATGTCGCGTGTATTCAACTTTAAAAGTTGAGAGCTGCATCCCTCTGTTTCTATAAAACTAACATAAGACCAACTGTTTCGCTCTGTCCCTTACCTCTCACGCTATGTCCCTCTCTCCATCCATCCCTTCCTGGCCTCTCCGGGCCTCTCGCCCCTAGAACAAGCGTGGCAAGGCGGAGGAGGTGCAGAGGAAGGTGGGGGTGGTGCTGCTGAGCGGTCAGACGCTGGAGCTGAGCTGCGACGTCAAGGCCGTGTGCAAGGATGTGCTGGACATGGTGGTGGCTCACCTGGGCCTGGTGGAGCACCACCTCTTTGACCTGGCCTGCCTCAAAGGTGAGGAGCCAAGCCTGGCCACCCGTGTGTGCATGCGTGCGTACGTACGTGCGCGCGTGCGTGTGTGATTGCGCGCGCGTGTGTACGCACGCGATTGTGAGATGGCGTGAAAGGGAGTGTTAAAAATTTTTGTCTTTGTGTGTTTGTTGTCAGTAGAAGGTGGGTGGAATCCTGTGTATCTGTGTAGGTTTAACCTGCTTGACTCTTGTTCACAAAGATGGTTGCCTGTTGCCAGTGCGTCACACAACCACTCGGCCAACACTCTACACTGAGTTGAGAAATATAGAAACTGGGTCTGGGTCTGTCGGTTACATCCGTTTGCTCGTTAAAAGTTAATAGAGACAGTTTATCTGTAGGAGATGATTTTGGTGACCCCTACCGTTCACTTGGTGTAATTTTTTTCCCTAACCGTCGCATTGAAGACATGCAGAATGCTCATGGTCACTGCATATCGCTAGCAACGACTATACTCCAAGTATGGGCATCTCTTCCTGATTTAGTGACACACTTTCTTGTGCCATAAAGCAATTCATCACTGTTTCGCGGGAGGTCGTGCCCGGTGGCAGACAAAGTTTGTGGTACATTGTGAGACTTCAAGAGGACTGATCTGAACCGTGATTTTTTTCATTCTCCCATAGACATTACAATGTGCTATCAGAAGAAATGTTTTCAAAAGTTGAGATTAAAAAAGTTGCCTATAGTTGCTTTCATTTCCCTGAAGATGTGAGTTCAGACCTTTCCCCTAACGCAGAACAGATGGTCTCTGCTGGATAATGATGTTTGCGGAGGTTAATGTGAACACCAACGCCATGTCAGCCAGGAGGAGGATGTCTCTGAAACCCTTGGCATGTTTTAATGAGGCTGGTATTTACCTGCTGCTCGGTTAGCGCTGTGTGGGGATGACTCATCCGTTTCCTTTGCAGACAGCCACACAGCTCCACTTGGTCCCCCGTGTGTGTGTGTGTGTGTGTGTGTGTGTGTGTGTGCGTGTGTGCGTGTCGTGTGTGGCTGACGGTCGTTCTGTCTCTGCTCTTTTAATTTTTCCGTTTACTTTATCTCTCTATCTGTCCCTCTAACCCACTTCCTTCCTCTCCCGCCCTCACCGCCCGTCTCTCTTCCCAGATAACGAGTTCTTCTTTGTGGAGTCGGACGCCAAACTCTCCAAAGTGGCGCCGGAGGGCTGGAAGGAGGAGCCCAAGAAGAAGAAAGTTGACGTGCCCTTTAACCTCTTCCTACGCGTCAAGTTCTTTGTGGAGGACGTCAACCTCATTCAGTGAGTCACTGAGAACCATCCTCCCACCAGAGTGCTTTGCTGTCGTGCCCAGATAACGGGAAAATGTATCTCATGGTAATTCAGTGGCCCTTATTTGCCACCTACAAGTCGTACGTATCTAATTGGCGGACCTCTTCTGTTCGCGCTCTGTTAGGCATACGCTGACCAAGCACCAGTACTACTTGCAGCTGCGGAAGGACATCCTGGAGGAGCGGATGTGCTGCGACACGGAGAACGCCGTGCTGCTGGCCTCTCTAGCCCTGCAGGCCGAGTTTGGGGACTACCAAACTGAGGTGCACCCTTTGGAAACTTCTACTCTCTGGCTCTTATCATCAGCCTGATATAGTGCTTACATTTAATAACAAACTATTGTGGCATAACGTATGTGATTAATTATGTGTGTTGTGTGTGTATGTGTATACATAATATATGGATGTATATGCAATATCTGGCATTCTAAAAAGTCTCATCCATATCATCGAATGGCTATTCTTCCAGCTCCATGGGAAGACCTACTTCAGACTGGAGCACTACCTGCCCGCCTCGATCCTGGACAAGCTGGACCAGACCTCCATGAAGGAAGAGCTGCCTAAGCTCCACAGCACCTACTACGGAGCCACGGAGGAAGAGGCCGAGCTGGAGTTCCTCAAGGTGTGCACAGACACTTAAAGATTACACTTCAGTTATATCAAAAGAAGAACAAAATGACTTACTACCCATACTATTGGTGTAAAAATCATACTAGTGGTGTGAAAATCAATCTTGACGTCCAGAGAGCAACAGCGTACTAGAGACTACTTGATCAACGTTAGTATTAGGTTTACTAAGGCAGTTTCCTTGCTGTAGAAGTCCGGTAGTGTATGACGTCTGTGCTGCTTTAGTGAAACGTTGCTATACTGTGTGAATGTGATCTCAGTGTTTATGAGGGACTGTGTGTGTGTGTGTGTGTGTGTGTGTGTGTGGTGCAGGTGAGCCAGAGGCTGACAGAGTACGGGGTCCACTTCCACCGCGTGCTGCCGGAGAAACGCTCTCAAACAGGCATCATGCTCGGGGTCTTTTCCAAGGGAGTGCTCATCTTTGAGGTCCTGAACGGAGCCCGGTCCCCGGTCCTGAGGTTCCCCTGGAGGGAGACCAAGAAGATCTCCTTCACGGTAGGCATCATTTCACGGCTCGTCCACTCGACGACGTTTGTGTTATATTCCATGGTCGAAAACACTTGGCGAGGCTGCGCAAAATTTGACAACTCCCGGTTTTTGGATCATTTCATGTCGTTCTAGCTGTTAACAATAAAGCTACCATCATTCATCATTTAGTCCCACTTACAGTCCAAACACGATAAGGAATAAAATGGTTTGGCGGCTGTATCCCGTCTCCTCCAAGTTGATCCCACTCATCCAGCCCTATTCAAATATACTAGAGGGATGCATGAGAGGCTGTGAGAGGGAAAAGCCCCAATAGTAATGACTAGTATGACTGACTTTAAAAATAAAAAGTGATTAAAGCACTTTTTAAACAGCAAGTTACAAAGAACTCCACAAAAACATAAGCAAAAATTGATATTATAGAGTACACAGAGCAACCCAAGATAAAAGTGTTAAATCGCATAATTGAACATGACAAAAACTATTATTTCCTCATAATTCCCAACAAAAAGGTTTGTTTTATATGAAAAATGTTAAATATATATGAAAAATAACCACGAAAATACAATAGTAAACGTAGTCCCCATCTGAATCTCCCTCTCGGTCATCTCTGTGTTGTAGAAAAAGAAGATCTGCCTCCAGAACACATCGGACGGGATCAAGCACCTGTTCCAGACGGACAGCAACAAGACGTGCCAGTACCTGCTGCACCTCTGCTCGGCCCAGCACAAGTTCCACCTGCAGATGAAGGCTCGCCAAAACAACCAGGAGCTGCAGGACCTAGGTAGGGGAGGGAGAGGGAGAGGGAGAGGGAGAGGGAGAGGGGGTCTGGGTGTGGGAGGGTGGACGTGGAGGTGGAGAGACATGTCGACTGGTTTTTAAAGGTGCATACCAACTTAGTTTTGGAAATGATATCATTTCAAATAAGTAATTGATTTGTAAAATAAAATGAAGATAATGTTTATTTAATAATAATCAGTGTTTTTTGTAACGCTGAAAGCATGTTTGCCCATAATGATAAAAAACTATGTGATTTGCCCACACACTGTCCCTGCTCTTTCACAGAGAAGTCTCCATTGAACAGCCTGAGGTATGATATGGGAGAGTCAGGGAGAGCCGGGAGTTCGGTCAGCCTGTTCCCCAGCCTCTCCACCCGCTCGGACCCAGAACACCTCAAGAGGATCTCTTACTCAGAGGTCGCCCTGAACAAGACCAACCCCAGCCGGCTCCAACCCCAGGACCTGCCCCTCTTCCCGGGCTTCAACCCCAGCGGTCACCAAGCCACCAACTCCAGACTGCTGGCCACCCGGTCGCTCTACAACCTGGGCGAGGTACCGGAGTCTCCGGAGCACCGGGCCTCAGCAGCAGTAGGCCCCGGGGTGGGGGGTCTCTACGGGAGCCAGAGTGGGCTGAACCTGGCCCAGGTGCTGGCCCCCCACCTCCACCATCAAAGAGCCAGCTCCGACACCGACTCCATTTCATTCTCAAACCAACCGGACCTGTGAGTCACAGATGCTTGCCTTACGTTTGTGTTCAGAATACTCCCCTTGTCAGATGTAGCTTTTCTGTTACTCTTTATCATACAGTGTACGCCAGGGCCGTGGTGTAATTTTACAAACTAATTTGTAATCCAGCACATCATTTCATGACTATTTTACTATTTAGCACCAGCTTCCTTCTTTGTTGCGTGGCAGCTGTGTTTGGTTTGTCTGCGTCTCTGTACTCACCTCAGAACAGGGGGCATGGTAACCTAGTCATTACTGTCTCTGTACTTCAGGAGCCAGGTGCACAGGGAGAGACATTTCTTCTGCTTTTTAATTGGCCCCCCAGACTCTAGAGTCTAGAGGGAAGTGTGTGTGTGTGTGTGTGGGTTTTGTGTCTGCTGTGTGGAATTTGGAGATACCTCACTCGCTTGTCGCCTGCGGCAGGAATCCCCACTCACTAAAATGTTTTGAGGGGTTGGTAATTCTGAAGCGCAAGTGAACGTCTCACAGACGTTCTGCTGCGTCTTAATTATTTTTGATTGCCCACGGTGTGAAGACTTTGAAGACTTTATTTTTGGGCCGTGCTCGGTCTGAGGGAAAGATGAAAAGCACTAGGAAAATGACATTGTTTTTTTTCTGCACCACCTCAGTTGGTTTGCTAAGCGTGCCTCTCCCCTCTCTCTCTCCTCCCCAGTGCGTTTGGTTCAGCAGCCCACAGCAGCCCGGCCTGGAGTCTCCAAAGGTTCCAGAAGGAGTCCGACTCCTCCTCCATGGAGGACGGGGGCCAGGCCTATGTTGTAGGTAAGGGGTCACTCTCGGTCATCAGCGTCCGTCCTGTGTGCACTGCAGTCACGGTTTGAAATAGGAGCAAGTCTTAGAGTATTGTTTAGTTTTAGAATTCAGAAAGACAATGAGGGGATGTTAAGAGATTTGGATCATGAGTGAAATTCTGCAATGCTTTTGCCTAGCGTTGGGATATTTATAGCCACAGTTGCCTGTGTGGGGATCATTCCTCCTCTGTTTGTTCTTGTGACAAAATTGTTGTGTTCACTGCAGCTTATTTGTAGAATCAGAGAGGAACAGACTGAATTGTTGTACCCACATTTGCTCCTTAGCAGTCATTGAGGTTTACGGAGCAGATTTCAAAGTAGCATTGTTTAGAGCACATTCGGACAAAACAGAGTGCATGAATACAGCCGGAGGGATTGAACGCTGGTTTGTTTTGTTTTGTTCCCAGGGGTGAGCATGCATGGTTCCTCCGGGCCGCCCTCGACCCCTGCCTCCCTGACTCTCATTGGTAGGTCTGAACGAACCCGCCCCCGCCCCCCAAAGCCGCTTAAAATGTGGGCAAACAATGAAAGCCCTTCTTCCTGTCCTCAGATTACAAGCGATCTATCATCATCTAAAACATTAGGCCGTTTGCGTCCGCCTCCCTCTCCTCCTCCCAGCTCTGTCCCTCCCACTGTCCATTTCATTTGAACAGCCTCACGCTCGGCACCGTAGCCGTGTCCCTCCCTCTTGCAGGCTTAGCCTCTCGGGTGGGTCACATTAGCCCAGTGACAGTGCTCCAGCCCTGGCCCTCAGCACAACACGTCCAGGCTCTGTCCAGGGTGAAGGCCAGAGCTGGACTGACTGACAGTGATATATGGGCTATGCTAGAGCTTCTTTATCCTGCTGTGAAAATGGATTTGTTAGGCTTTAGGTGAGACGCAGTCTTCCTCTTTGACTGGCGGCTGCTGTCAGTGGTGAATGAAGGGATAATGTCATCTCTGTGACAGTGGTAGCTAAGCTGTCTTTTAAAATGGGCACTGTGGGAATTAAGGAATTAAATGATTAGAACTTTGAACTACATAATGCCACATTGATTTTATTTTACACATACTCGGTATGTGAAATATAATATAGTTTACACACACAGATATAGTATAATCTATGCACACACACAAACACATTCATGCGCACACACACACACACACACATAGACACACCTCTTCTGCTAATAAAAAGCTCTTTACCTTCTGTCCAACCAAGATTCCCTGAAGAAGAAGCTCAATGCCTTGCCATCTCCAGAGAGAGAAATTACCACTGTCAATCTAAAGAAGGATGTCAAGTATGGTCTGGGTATGTTCTTTGAATGGTTTTTGGGTTCTTTTTCTGTGAACTTATTACTTTACATTTGCACATAAGCATCTAACAGTTTACTTTGCAGTGTATTTGTTTATTCCTGCCCAACACATTCTCATAGGTTAGCCCTTAAATTATAGATACATCATTTCACCAGTGGCAATTTTTTGGATTTCATACTATAAAATCAATAAAATTACTATGTAATACTGCTTGTGTTAGTTGGTATTTACTCCTGAGGTGTTGTCTCTGAGCAGTATGTTATATGTACTATGTATTTCATAAACAGGGTTCCAGATAGTAGGCGGGGAGAACTCTGGCCGTGCAAACCTGGGCACCATCATCAGCTCCATCACACCCGGGGGGCCTGCTGATGTCAACGGGTGCCTCAAACCCGGTAGGAACCCCAGCGCCATCCATTGACATATCATAAGCTGGCCTTTCTGACTTGAAAACAGATCAAGGGATCCATAAGATTGATTGAGGTTAAGATCCACCTTCCACATAGCTGGCCTTTTGGACTTCCAGGACTCTATTGTGCGCAGCCATTTGTCTTGTGTCTAGATGGCCAGTCTACATAGACTGTAGTGTCTGCCATTTTGTTCATCCCACAAATTCATTCAAGGTTCATTGTTAAATCTCGCTGGGTTTCCATATGACTTGACTGAGTGTATTATTTGTTAGCTGTGGTTTTGTGTGCGCGCTCCTTTTAGGGGACCGCCTGATCTCCGTGAACGAGGTGAACCTGGAGGGCCTTCAGCACGCCGCCGCCATTGATGTGCTCCACCACGCCCCCGATGAGGTCACGCTGGTGGTGTCACAGCCCAAGGAGAGGCTCTATGAAGGTGTGGAGGGGTCAAAGGCTCTCAGTCATACACAGTCTACTTTGATTTATGTTTATTGAGATAAACATTGACCTGATAGAATTTTTTAAGGTCGGAGAAACATATGCTATTTATACATTTGGCATATATCCACAATATATCCCATGGGCATAGAAGATGTCTTATGATGTAGCTTATGATGCTATCGTATGATGCTATCTTACAGTAGTTCCAAACTTAGTGTACTAGCTAGTGTCACTCAACCCTGCCTGACTACAGAATGAAACAGAACTAAAGATTAATCCTCTATCCTAGACAAACTGCTAAACATAACTCGCTCTGTCTCCAGCAGAATCTCCCTCAGGCTTTGTATCCTATCAGCCAAAGTCACCAGTGGATGGCACCTCCTCTTCTAACCAGAGACAGGACCTGGAGTATGACTCCTCCTCTGAGGAGAACCTAGGCAGCGGGAGTCCCAGCTCTCCTCCAGCCAGCGCCGTCTTGCCTCCCTCCTCCTCCTCCTCCTCCTCCTCGATCCCCCATCGCCTCAGCCTCAGTCCTCAGGGCTCCAGACAAGGAGGTGCCAACGTTTCCAAACCCCCAGTGAACGGCATTCACCCTAAACCACCAACAGAGGGAGCTGTCGCTGCGGTGTTGCCCGTACCTCACGCGCACCCAGAGTCATCCCCGGCTTCGGAGGCCGTCGCCCCCCCAGCCCTGCCACCCAAAACCAGAAAGGTTAAGTTGACCGAGGTTCCTAAAGACCCAGACTATTCTGACAGGGGGGATTCTGACATGGATGAGGAGACGTACTCTAGTAGCCAGGAGATGCTCAAACTCAACAAGGTGGGCTTCTGGCTGGCAAGGGTGTGATGAAAAACGGGTGCTAACGATTCTGCTAGAGAATTTATTTTGAACGTATAAAAAGCATTTTATATTCAAGTAACACTGAATGACACAATATAGGTAGTCAGTGGGATGTTGTTTTCTGTTTTATTTGATTGAAATGAAACCAAAATGGCCCCATGTCTTGTCTAGTAGAGAGTTTGGTTTTGTGCTGGCGGTCCACGTCTGACAGCATATTGAAAAGGACTGTTGGGGTTTTGTACGTGTCCACACTTAAACACACCGTAGTCACCGCAAAGATCTAAGCCTCAAAATGCTTGACTTTCTGTCCAACTAATAGCCTGTAGTGCCGAAATGTCTTTGCATTAAGAATGCCAATGCAAGACTGTAGTCTGGCTGTATGCTGCATGTCACTTTGTGTAGTAGAAATGTATTCTCGTCTCTAGTGCTCTCTCTCTCTCTCTCTCTCTCTCTCTCGTCCTCCCTCTCTCGTCCTCCCTCTCGCTGTCTCTGCATGTGTCAGCCTGTGATAACGGATCCCCCCTCACAATCCTATTCTCTGTTTGCAGGATTGCCTCACGGAAAACTTAAGTGGTAAAGACCCAGGCGTCAATAGTCTCCGCCCAGGAGAACTATTTGACGTTGAGCTGTCCAAAAAGGACAGCAGCCTGGGCATAAGTGTCACGGTACTGTTCGGCAAGGTTTTCGTCCTCTCTTTTGTTTTTTCCCCCTCCTTCTCCCCCCCCCTCATCTCATGACTGTTGTGTGTGTTTTTTTTTTGTTTTGCGTCCTTTTAGCCGTGTGTGTGCTCACTGTCTGCTCGGGAAGCTGTTCGCTGTGCTTCGTTTTTGGGATTGCGCTCATTCCCGGCTGCCATCTCTTTGCATGCTGACATTTACCTCAGATTTCATTTTGATTTTGAAGTGGTAAAGTGCAGTAGGTGCAGCACATGCATTTTGGATAATGCATAAAATGCATAAAAATAAATCACAAAATCAAAAACATAAAGATTTGTTTTTCTATTTGAACTTTTTCCTACTAACGCTAGCTTAAATGTGTGTTGCTGTTACCATCTTGAATTGCTCTACAGACTGATTTTTCTATGGGCTTTTTTTCCATCCTGTTCTGATTGACAGCATGCTTTTAGGGACAATGGGTCTACCCAGAAAAACAAGGAGGCAAATAATTAATTCAGATTTAAATCAAACGTTTATGAATTGCATTAAAACCAGTGAGGAATTTAAAAATGACTCTTTGAAAAAATCTAAAATCATTGCCTGTCAACATCCCTCCGCTAAACATAATCCATATAATCGATCACCAATATGAGCACCAAATTAGGCCGTTGCATATAAAGTTTATTTTTAATCTCATCGTTGATTTGTAAATAACATGCACAAAGTCACACTCCCATCCGTCCCTTAGATATAACATATATAGCCCCCTATCTGCGATGCCAGCCATCTAACTGTGGTTGTGTGTGCTCTTAGGGAGGAGTAAACACCACTGTGAGGCACGGGGGCGTTTATGTGAAGGCTGTCATTCCTGAAGGAGCCGCTGAGCTGGACGGAAGGATCCAGAAAGGTAGGAACCTAGAATACAGGTGACGGTACAAAGTAAAACAAGTACTATTATTAACAAGGAAGTTCATCTTAGTGCATTAATACATCTTTCTTTAATAATATTTTAATATTTTTCTCATGTATATTTAATCAAATCATTTCCCCTATATACCCTGACCCTTAAGAAATGTGTAGCATTTCCAGGTATTGAGGCTTCACGTGGGCCAGTGTTAACATGTCTCCTTGTTGCCGTACAGGGGATCGTGTCGTTGCCGTCAATGGGAAGAGTCTGGAAGGAGCCACGCACAAACAGGCTGTGGAGACACTCAGGGACACGGGACAGGTAATCAGCCGACTCCAGTGACCCCATACAGTACATAGTGGGAAAGGCAGAGAGGTCGGAGCTGTCTCCATTCACTGTGGGGGTGTCATTGGGGAGGTGCTATTTATTGTCGATTCACGGGTATTGATCATGTGTTAACTCACCAGCACTATTGATTTTGTGTTATTCCTTTCAGTTTGTACCTGTTCATATCTGCTGACCGTTTTCTCCGGTCACAATCATAATCCTGAGATTTCAGCATGCTAAAGATTATAACGGTTGACGAGGCATTCCTGTACTCTGACCAAACCATGTCTCCTAAATGGCTCCTCAGCTGGTCAAGTTGCTGCTAGAGAAAGGTCATCCTCCTGCATCCTGTGTCCACGCTCCACTGACCCCAAAGCCTACGCCACCCGATGGGGCTGTAGTGAACCAGGCCAAGACCCAGGCCGAAAGACCAGGCTCCAAAACTAAACCCGAGTATAGCTTCATCACTGAAGGTGAGCATCACTTTACACAAAGAATAATACCAAGACCAATATGCTTAGAGGAAAAGCCTGTTATGTTTCAGAGAACAACGTTTCTAATGATTGTACGGTCCATCAGATGTTCATTGTATCCTGTGCCCCCCCCCCCTCTCTCTAGACAACGTGTTTGACGTGAGCTTGCTGAAGAACACGTCAGGTCTGGGCTTCAGTTTCAGCCGAGAGGACCACCTCCCCGAAGATCCTGCCGGCTCTAGCATGGTCCGAGTGAAGAAGTTGTTCCCTGGGCAACCCGCCGCCGAGAGCGGCCGCATCAACGTGGGCGACGTCATCCTCCGTGTCAATCAAACCCCTCTTAAAGGACTCTCACAGCATGTAAGAATTGTATATAGACTTTTTTATTATGTTGTTAAAAATCTAAAACATTGTTGATTTTAGACTCTTTTTTGGGTCTTTTTTTGTCAGCTGGCGGGACAAAAAATTAAATACAACTACACAAACGCTGACTTTGAGGAAACGTTCTTGATAGCGAGCTCAGATTTCCAAGAGCTGTACGATAAAAAATTAAAAGAGCACTTTTTGAACATCAGTTGAATTATATCTTTGTAATGAAGACAAGACGTTACTGAAGGACCGGTTCTAGACCCCACAGTCTGCTACTGGAGTTGAGCCAATGTTAAAACAATCTTTATTTATTATTCATTTAATGTTTACATCACATTATCTTTTAATTTGATGCTGACAGTTCATGAACAAAGTGACTTTTAGTGTTTTCATTTATTCAATATTTTGCACAATACTATGCAAATTATGAATTCATTAAATTTATTAATAACACATGTATACTTTTTTATCCAGTGAAATTAGTGATATAGCAAGGGGATTGACCACTTTTGTATGGCACCTTGCATGTCAAATTCTCAATGGGGGCTGAGCTCTCCTTAAGGCCTGATCCCAGAAACACCCCTGCACTGAAATAGGAGCAATGTAGTATGCTTCCTCTACATTTCAATATACACAGAATAAGATGTTATAATATCCATTATGCCATATTCCAAGATGAGCACTTCAAAAGACAATATTTTAGAATGGACTTGGGTTGGATTTATTGCGGAACAATGTCGGGAAAAAACATAGTGGT
>JAVQIZ010057633.1:0-12484 GCA_036023535.2 Galaxias brevipinnis
CACACACACACACACACACACACACACACACACACACACACACACACACACACACACACACACACAGAGTACAACTACACAGACACACACACACCAACACACAAACACAAGAGAATCGACAGTGATATGTTGAAATTCTATTTTCACATACAGTCACACATAGTTTGTCTACAACATCAGCAGTTGTTTCATAACGTTTGGAATAACTTACCGATGACACTAGAAGAATGGTTTTTTGATAGCCATTTTGATCCTGATTAGCTTAAAACGCATGTGACAGTGCGCCGGTATGGGGATGAGACTTGGAAGCACATGCATGGTGCTCTGAAGGTGGAGCTATGTTAACAAAAATAGATCTCTATCATCTGTGTGTTTGTGTGTGTGTGTGCTCGAGCATGCGTGTGTGTGTGTGTATGTGTGTGTGTGTGTGTGTGTGTGTGTGTGTGTGTGTGTGTGTGTGTGTGTATGTGTGTGTGTGTGTGTGTGTGTATGTTTACTGTCATACCGGTTATTCCTCCTACAATGTCCACATGGGCTTCATTTCCTCAGTTATTCTACATTTTCACATGTATTGAACAATTCACAAATCTTCTTGTCTTTTATGCATATAATTAAGCAATCTAGAATTGAAAGCAATAGCGAACAATCATAGTTCCAATTTACATTAAAATATTTAATATGTCAGCAGTCTCCTCAATAATAAAATGTTTTAGAATGTCTAAGAAACAATTAAAATGTCACCTGTAAATAGAAAAGTAACTGAAAACCTGAAAATATTTGTTTGTGTAAAGGTACTTTCAGATATACCACACAAATCCTATTACGGAGTAATTTGAATATCTGTACTGTCTAAAAACATTTAAATAATAAAATACAATCAGAAACTGTCACCAATCACTGTAACCTGTGATGTGTTGCTTATACATAGCCACCTTTTATATTATATATTGAACTCATAGTTTATTCAGCTATGACAGTAAAGTTAATCTAATCTAATCAGGCATTTGTTACTTTCCTCTCACTCTGGATTGATGGTAACACGGGTTAACATATCAAAGAGGTTCATAACATATTGGTTTCAAAGATATTTTCAAAACGCTGGGTTTGGATATATATCAATCCCCTCCAACAGGAAATATATGCTTTGGTAGTGAAGACTGTGGAAGTGTGATGTACTCAGGAACTTCACTCTGACCTGCCCCAAATCTGCATTTTTGGTGTCATCTGTTGGTTGAACTGCAGTGCTGCAGCTTTCCATCTTTTATATTACTGGGGCATGTCTGATGTTTGAAGTTTTAATGGTTTCTTCTCAGACATTATGCATCAAAAACAGAACTGTTGGGGAGTTACTTCTCCAAGCAGTGTTATAGGGAAACAGATTATTACATGATATTGAACCAAGGTAAACCAAGATCTCAAGCATTAGTGAACAGGTACAGTATTTCACAATTAAACTTGTCTTGAATGGCAAATGCATGTTACTGAAGATAAGTGGGGTGTTGTACTATACGACAGAAGCAACCACAATTCAGCCAGAGAGGAAAATATATTATAGTAGCATGTGTATTTAGTCAGAGAGGACCACTACTATAGTAGCATGTGTATTCAGTGCTCCTTTAGGGCTCCAGCTACTCCTCCACTTAAGGCTCCTACTACTAATCCAACAACAGACCCCACTAGAGCCCCAACTGGACCTGCGAACATCCCGACAAAGAACCCTGCATAAAGCCCACTGGTAAGCCCAATCGCAGCTCCAATTACAGCTGATTGGATCCTTTGTACAGCTTTATCTCTAGCCTTCCTTTCCTGTTGCTCTTTAATTTATTTTCTTGCTTTTTCCAATTCCTCTCCTCTGTATTTATTTTCTAGTTCCTTTATCTATTTTGCCTTTGTTTTTCATTCTCTGTCAGAATTGTCTGTTTTTCCTCTTCTATGGCTCTCAGCCTCTTGAAGCATCTCAGTGGTATAATGGCCCCTCCATTTTTTAAGACCATGTTGTTGATCTTCTCCAGGAGCTCAATGACCCGAGACTCATCAGTAGTCTTGTTATTGAAGACATGCTAACCGCTACACTTAGCAACTAAGGCCTGAAGATCTAGACTATTTGAGAGAAAATCTTTATTAGGCTCATCTTCGAGCAGGTCACTGTGGGTGAATAGGATCATGGTGTATTTGGCCTCATTATCACCAAAGACCTGAATCATCTGCACAGACGTCTGCTCCTCTTCTGTGAGTCTGCCCAGTTTGATCACAACCAGGAAGACATGGGGACCAGAAGCAGAGAAAAATATGCACTGTGTGATCTCTTTTACATTCTCCTCTGTGATCATCTCAGTGTCAAACAGGCCAGGGGTGTCTGTCAACGACAAGCAGATTCTGTTCCTTCACTTCTCCTCTAGTCTTTTCACATTGTTTAGAAATCGAACAAAAGGACAACATTGATTTAAAAGCCTTTATCCCCAGGATGGTGTTTCCTGAGGTACTCTTCCCAGCCCCAGTCTTCCCCAAAAGGACTATGCGGAGCTTACTGTTGTCAGTGGTCTGCTGTTCTGAAATAGAAAACAATGCAGAAGTCATGAGAATAAATAATAATAATAATAATAATGATATTTAATCCGAATAATAAAAATACAAATAATAACAAAATAATAATTTAGCACTTTTCTCAACAATGTTACAAAGTAACTTTAGCAACACACAACATTTTATAAAAGTACAAATTAAATCAAATATAACACATAATATTAGTCTCAATGGAAGAAGAAAGTATTTCATCAAGTTTAAATGTATATACCATGTGAATTCATGTCTGCTGGGTTTTATATTAGGGCTGTACACACAAAGACTACTGCAATACAATAAAAATATTGTAGACATGTTGGCTTTGGTTTTGCTATATGTTCTACCTCTGGGGTTATTTTTCCTCACTGAATTCATTACAAACTGTAAAATATTTTAAAGTGAATAAATGTCTGAGAAACAATTAAAGTTATTGCAACAGGATATAGATATTAACAAATCAATTATTTACCATAATGCAGTTCTGTTGAAAATTGAAAGTTAAAGTATGATAAATAATTGATTCTATGTTGAGATGTGTAATAGTATTTAGATAAACTTTCTGATTCTATGATTTGTATTTAGATACATTTTTGATTTGTTATAGCAAAAATAATGTAAAGTTTTTATGCAATAGTGAGCTCCAGATCAACGTTTTAAGACATTGTTTTTACTTTGAAATCCAGTTTCCCAAGGATACTTTCTGTACCCTGATTACTTGTACGTTCATATAGGGAATTTTTTTATAATTCAGCATGAAAGCACATTAATATAACATAATTTAAGACAAACAAATAAACAAACAAAGCAAAAACCCAAACTTCAAATCCTAGGGTCAAGATACAAAATATTGGTGAAATTGTTCTTAAAGTTTTATTATTCATGTTTTAATAGTACAATTCAAACCTTTTAGCCTAGAAAGTTCTTGAGCTTCTTACCTAGTTTAGAAATGAATGACAATGAAATGTTCATGTGGCATCATACACTTGATGAAGACGACCTTATAAGATATTATGGTGAAAGGAATGCTGACGTTTCCAGGCACTGCGGATATGAAAATATGTAGGCCTATACAATCAAACTGATGCTGGCAGTGGCCACACACAGTGGCTTCGAGACAATCTGAACATGCATAATAATGTGGCCTTATCCGGACTGAAGTATATATAAAGACATATAAATAAACATATGAAAATAAACATGTCTGGCACGTCTCATTAGTGAGTAAACACTATGATGCTAATACTGCATGGGAAAGGTGAGGCAGTAATTATCTGGATCAAACTCACTCCACATCCTCACCATAAAACTCTTCTCTACAGATAGTTGACAATTTAAGGCAAATAAGATGAAAATCTGTGACAGGGAAGGTTGCCAACAGCACTAGTTTGTCAAGTAGGCCCTCTTAAAGTGGCCCTTCTGATTATTCATAGACATGCCCCAAAGATGACTGGACATGCCACAAAGAGTTAATAAAGAAACCTGTCACTTACAGGTATGTAATAAACACTTATTTAACACTCATACTCACACTTATTTGAATTTTTGATAGAAATGAAATGAGCATGCATAATATTTGCCACTGAGAAACTGCCAAGTGACAAGAAAAAGGAATAAATTTTTTGTTGAATAGAAAGTTAGCTGTTTGGAACGGTAACAAAATGTCCGTCATTTGAGAGCTGCGTAATGTGGCTAGTGACGTTTATTTTAGCCTGGGATTAACCTGGGATTGCTGCTGGAACTGGCCCACTGCCCTGTCACTGTTTCTGGGGCAGGAGATGAGTCGAGGTGGGGGTTAGGGTTGGGAGGTGAGTTAGGGTTAGGTGTAGGGAAAATTGTTTTTTGTCGCCCATAAGGGTGGACAGAGAGCACAGGCACACAAGCCACATCTTAACCTACTTCCTCCTCATTTCTTTTATTATAATGTTTTTTTCTAAAGGGAGACTGACACAGACACACAATACATAAAAGCATTAAATGAAGGGAAGATCCTTGATGGTATTAGTTAAGGTTAAGGTTAGGGTTAGGGTTAGAGGTCAGGCACTTTCCACCTCATGCAGAGCTATCCCAACTGACACTTTGACATGCCCTGTGCTCGGTGCCGTTTAAGGTGACTTTACTATCAGAACCACGTACTGTAGAATATGTGCCTTTCCATTTTGCATTCACAAAAGAAAAAATAGACCAAAGACATCTAAAACTTTCCCCTGATAGCAACAAATATTCGGTTCATATATTCTGGGGATTAATCGGGCTGATGTGATGAGAGTTTTAGTTGAGGGATTCACTGTATACTACCTTTAGAGGATAAGCTTAATAAAACACACAGCTGGCGCTTGAGGATTTTACTGTAACCCTTTCCCTTCCCAAAACACTGTCCCGGGCCTTCTACCACAAAACACTGCTATGTCCTGGGGCTTCTACCACAAAACACTGCCATGTCCCGGGCTTCTACCACAAAATATTGCTATGTCCCGGGCTTCTACCACAAAACACTGCTATGTCCCGGGGCTGCGACCACAAAACACTGGAATGTCCCGGGGCTTCTACCACAAAACACTGCTGTCCCGGGGCTTCTACCACAAAACACTGCTATGTCCTGGGGCTTCTACCACAAAACACTGCTATATCCTGGGGCTGCTACCACTGATGTAGACGTCACTGTCCCTCCTTTCCCCCTTTCCTCCCTCCCTCCCCTCTTTGCACTGTTTTCACCCTTCCTCAGCACTGAGCTGTACTGAACTGTAACGGGACACTATAGTGATTTAGTACGGCTTCACCAAAGCCCCTCAGGATTCTCTGGAATCCCCATTACAATCATTTCTCCAAAATAAACTCAGAGGCTTTGTTTTCGTAATGCATAAACATACTGTACATTACAGTTGTTTGTTGCCGGTATTTGGTTTTGTTGTGTCTTATATACCAATTAGATATTTAAGCTGGATCCTCTGCACAAAGCTCACACATGAGGTCATCAAAGAGTCTTTGACATCGCTCAAGATTGAGACAGAGAGAGAGAGAGAGAGAGAGAGAGAGAGAGAAAGAGAGAGAGAGAGATAAAGGGAGAGAGAGAGAAAGGGAGAGTGAGAGACAAATTGAGGAATGAAAATGACAGAAGTAGAGTTAAGCATGAGAGAAAGGAACGAAGGTATAGTTGAAGGTAGAGTTAAGAATGAGAAAGAGGTAAAGGAGTTGAGAATGAGAGAGAGGTAAAGTTGAAGGTATAGAGTTAAGAATGAGAGACTGAGTTGAAGGTAGAGATAGAGTTGCAGATAGTTGAAGGTAGAGATAGAGTTGCAGACAGTTGAAGGTAGAGTTAGAGTTGAGAATGGGAGCGACAGAGTTGAAGCAACGGCTTTTAAGGAACAGGTTACAGGGGTGTTCAAAGATAGAAGTGAGCACCTTACAAGAAGGAGAGTGCGAATGATAGAGCAGGCTGAGTGACGGATAGTGGAATGGGAGGAGGGAGAAAGGGAGGGGACAGTGGGAATAGAGTGGAGGGGAGGAGGGTCCATGTCAGAGAGAGACACTATCATGGACACTTCCACTTTTACTTGTTGCACACGGAGGAGTGTTCAATAGAAATACAAGTGACTGCATTTTACTTCTGAAATAAGCCGTTTGTTTTAATTCTGTTGTATCAACGTGATACATTCCAGTTCTTCCTTGTGAGGTTACCTTTCAAAACATCAGTTTCTAAGGACCATGATATACCATGTCATTTGGACGACAACAACAACAACAACATGTGTTTCTTGAATAACTTTTTTCCCCCTTCATTTTAAAACAATTTTTTTCATTTTTTATTTAACCTCAATTAAATTTAGAACCCTGCAGGTACAGTTTGTTTTTCGGTTGATCTTGCTCTGTCCAGCGTGGAGATGCAGAGCAGTGGAAAGAAGAGTGTGTGTGTTAAGAACCCCGCTCCCCAGGGAAAACAGGTCTGCTGCACTGCTTTAGACAAACCAGCACGCTGGTGAGTGGCCTAGACCATGTGCAGCATTTTGATTTCAAATACATTTTTTGCACTTTACAATTCTGAGTTTAAAAGAAAAGCCTAATTCTACTGAAAATACTTCATTATATTGGGTTGATGAAAATGTATTGATAATGAATAGTTTAGGTTAAACTCTTAGAATGTTTTCTCATTGAAATTAGTTTTGTTTCCCTCTTAAATGTATCACATCTGATTAACACATTATTCAGCGAGTCCTTAGTCATTAGAATTTAACATCTTTCAACAAAAGCACATAATCTATTGCATTCAGCTTTGTAGCATGTGCATCCAGCATTTACACATTATTTTAGTCCATTAGGTTAAATTCCTGCTTTTTGTAAGATGTCAGTCAATGCTAATAATTATAATATGGGGATGTGGTGGAGATTTTAGACCTAAGGTGAATTTTAATGATCAGAATTAGAATTTCACTGTTATTGTGGAAATTGATGACACAAGTTTGATACATTGTGTGAAATGTCCTTCAGAAAAAATATTGATTTATTCGTCATTCATTCATATTCATTTAGCTACACTTTTTTTGTTGTAGGATTAATAATCAAGATTTGAGGGACAAACATATCAGCACTTAAGTAAAATCCCTTTTTGTTTTAGCTAAACCTAAGCTCTATATTGAAAATGTATTTTTAACACTTGGCTGTACTTTGTAACAATCTATCAGCTGATTCAAATCATCCTCTAAAGTATTTAGTAAAATAATATTCATCTTTAAACCAATTTAGTGAATTATTTTGAGCCATTCAACGTGTCAGATTATGGTTAGTTGGATTGAGTAATTTTTGTAATAGAAAAGAACAGAAAGGTTTTGATAATTTGTAGTGCCCAAAAATTGTAATGGTTTTTCTGTCAGGATGCGTCTTATTTGGTGAGGACAGCTGTCCGGATGACCATTGGTCCCACAGGGTCCAACTTGTCAGCAGACTTTTATTACAAAGCTCATCCTAATCCATTCACACTGTCAGATGATGAATGCAGCTGGCTCGCTCAGCCGCTTGAATCAACACATGCTGGCAGCCATGAGCAGACACTGAGGAGGGCGCATAAGTAATGGTGGCTGGTTTTCCTTCTACGAGAGAAAACGTTTGATATAGTGCTGAAACTAATACAATTTCATCACAGAATGTGACTTTATGCTAGTGATTGCAGTCCTATACAAAGGGTTACATAAAGTATAAATCTAATAAAAGAGAGATTTACTAGTGTGAAATATTGTGGAAAAAACTTTGCTTGAAATCAGTTGTTTTTTATCATGACACACGCTAATTAGTTGGTTAGTTCAAAATACACATTATTGCCCATATAGTGAGACCAAATGTAATTGGTCCCTCTGTGAATATGGTGGTCAAAGCAGTAGTGTGTGCATGTCTCTTGTTCCCTGGTGATCTCTTCCATGATTGTCTTGACTAGAAGTCTTACAGCTAGTTATCAAGGACGCTGCAAGGGAACAGACTAATTGGATTATATTATGATATTATATTCTAAGGAAGCATCAGCCCCTTTATGTGTAAGTTCCAATTTATTTTATTTATTTTCTTGAATAAAGTCCAGGGCATTCCATGATTTTATAAAAAATACATTTAATTCTTGCCCTGCCCAATAAGTCCAAAGGTCAGTAATCAGCTCAACCAATCAGCTGTTGAAAGATTCAGCTCTATAATTGGTCAGGGGGTCTGTGGCGACAACGAGAACAGCGGGGAGTCAGGGTCGACTTGGTGCTAAGTTGGAGACGCCGCCGCTAGCAAGCGAACAGCCCTGATAAGGACATCTTTAGAGCAAATAAATAACAGCCGTTAAAAACCCGGCAGCCAACACTTGCTACTAGCCCAGTCATCTGAGAGCCATGGGAGGCCCCTGTGCCCAGCATGTGGTCTTCTTCACGACGATGTAGAGGGGACGACTATTGGCAAGCCGTCTTGCATCCTATCCCCCATCCCCCCACCCCCCACCACACTACAAATCACAAGACAGTTTTATGATTCAGCAGCCGCAGCCTATTCACAATGTATGTGTCAAGCGTTTACAGCCCCTGCTCGGTGAGGAGAGGCAGTGTAGGCCTGTAACACAGGGTCAAGGCTAGCAGGTTTACATAGGGTTAACAGGCCTGTAACATAGGGTTAAGGGTTAAGGTTAGCAGCAGGCCTCTAGCATAGGGTTAGGGTTAAGGTTAGCAGGTCGGTGACATAAGGTTAGGGTGAAGGTTAGCAGACCTGTAACATAGGGTTAGGGTTAGCACGTCTGTAACAGAGGGTTAAGGTTAGCAGGCCTGTAACATAGGTTAAGGTTAGCAGGTCTGTAACATAGGGTTAAGTTTAGCAGGCCTGTAACATAGGTGTGTAGTGCCTCTGGTTTACCCCTATCTACTAGTTCATCATAATCTATCATATGTCCTGTCTAAGAAAAAAAAAAAAGTTTTATCAATAGGAATGGTTATTATTGGTCTTGAAAATTACACTTTTTGTCCAAAACCCTGTTGTGGTCCCTGGGCTGCTGCATCCTGTTTGGAGTCTCAGCCATTAGAGCCACAGTTTGGAGTCTCAGCCATTAGAGCCACAGTTTTTCAAATTTATTTTTACTTGGATTTAAACGCTTTAGTCTCAAAGCCACGGAAAACATTTTAACCCCTGTTTAAATGGCTTAAGCAGCTATGGCTTAAGCAGCCACTTACATACACACACATATACCTAGACACACACACACCTACACACACACACACACTCCTACACAGATACAAACACACTTTTTCTCTGTGTCTTTCTATTTTGTACTGACACCTGTCTTTGCTGCCAAACGTGAACATTTGAACAGTTTAAACCTTCCTTTTTATTTGTTAATGCTTGAAAAGCAGGGTTTTCTCTATTCTCTGTTAAAAAGTACAGATGAGGTTTTTGTGGGTGTGTTGCCCGAGCCAAAGTCAAAGGCAAGGTTTCTGGACCAAATAAAAATATTCTAGTAAACCACCAGTTGTCCGTCCTGACACGGCTTAAGCTGGGTCGCCATAACCTTTAAATACACACTCAAGAGGTTGGCCATGAAGCACAATGACAATAAAATATGTTTATGGACAGGCATTATGACAAACCTCTAAGACATGTGCACTCTGGAGGGGACCACAAACACCCAATGGTTTGTATATATATATATATATATATATATATATATATATATATATATATACATTTATTAAGAATAAAAATGTTATTGAAAATAAGGCACTAAAAGTAACCACAAGTAAACACAACTCCGTACATGTGTCCCAGAATTCCAGGCGATGTCCTTATCCCTACCAGGGAAGTGAAGAAGACACCGATCTGATCCGATTCTAACGACACCCCGCCCCCCTGTTTGCCTCATCAATCATTTTAATTGTCTGCCAACGTCAGACTGGCAGTGTCAAAACCTTACCCGCCTGAGTACAGCTGCACCTTTGACCTTTGGGGTAGGCCCAAACCTGTGGTTGGAATCATTATAATCCTTACACGTTATATTAGGCCCGGTGGACATAAGTTTTTAGATATATTATTTCCCAACAATGCTCTCTAAATGTAAATGAGAAGAGGCCGTCAGCCACTCAGACACCCAGTCTCTCAGCCTCCATCTGAGGGCTCAAACCCCGGGCTCTGCCGTTACACACCACAGCTAGAGTCCTTTGATGCGGCCATGCCTCAGGGACACAGAAGTTGTTCTGCTAAACCCAAACCACACGTAACAGAACCTGAATCAGACATTAGTCATCATCTAGCTATTAACACTGACACTCAATCTGCTCTCACACTTTAATAATCATGGGATCAGCTGGCAAGCAGGCCAGTGCTCTGTGCTGTGTAAGTGCTGACGGTGTCTTCAACACATTATAGTGTGATACACAGAGGACACAGACCGCAGGGACATGTCAATCATCTATTCTAAGACACTAAGCAAACGAGTGACCCAATAACACATGCTGCGTTAAGGCGTGTGACAGCATTTCAGATCTTGAAAACACAGCCTTTAAATCGGTGTGATTCCACTCTTCGAAAGGGGGTGAGATTTATTGGGGTCAGGCTTCACATCCTTATATGTTACTACACCCTATAGCCAGATAGGGAAGCCGCTCCTGGAAAACTTAAGACGAGAACATTCCCATGATTTTACAAACACTGTCCCGTATGTATCTTCAGCACATATGTATCTTTAACATATCACTGGTATTCAACAGTTCACATGTTAACTCTTAAGTATACTTTTTGCACAATTAAAGGCACATTTCTTATTTGATCTATGGTCAATTTTCCATTTGCTAGGATGACTGTCTCTACAGAAATGCTGTGACAAGCATGCACGTACCACAAATTAGCACAGTGGCTGAATGTGTGTGTGTGTGTGTGTGTGTGTCTATGTGTGTGTGTGTGTGTGTGTGTGTGTGTGTATCTATGTGTGTGAGTGTGTCTCTTAAATCACGACATGTCTGAGATGATCATGGATAAAATTCACAAGTTTACGTTTGTCTCTCGGTGTTTCTCTTCCTCTTCACGTATATGCACACCCCCAACCTGGAGAGCAATGGTACGACCCTTAGTCTAAATGGACCTATATGGACAAAACCAACCGTCAACATACATGCAAAAAAAGGGGATGATTGTAATGGAATATATCAGGATTAGGCTGCTCTTGAATTGATCAGTATTGTAATTATCCAGTTAGATTGTTTCTTCATACACTCTTTTTGGTTTGATCAGGTTTTGACTGAAAGTAAACTTGGTGATGATAATAATAACAATAATAATAAACTTGCCAATGGTTATTCTGTAAAGGAAGAATATCCAACTGCGTTGTGTACACGTGTATGGGTGCCTGCGGAGAGCCTCTGCTATATGAGTGGACGCCAAGGTCAAAGGGAAGGTTTGTACATTTCTGAGTTGTCCTTGGTTGTATGTGTGTTAGCCATGGGTAAAGGTGTTTTGCATGTGACTGTCTGCATGCACAACTGGTGTGTGTGTGTGTGTGTGTGTGTGTGTGTGTGTGTGTGTGAGAGAGAGTTGTCTTTTCTTGTACCTAGCAACCTCTAGTGACATGCTAACAGCTTCAGTTTGTGTTTTTGGATGTGTGTGTAATTGTGTATGTATGGGCGTGTGTGTGTGTGTGTGTGTGTGTGTGTAATAGTGTGTGTATGTGTGCGTGTGTGTGTGTGCGTGTGTGTGCTTGTGTGTATGTTAGAGCTTGTATGTGTGTGTGTGTGTGTGTGTGTGCGCGTGCTAACAGAGGACAGGAGTTCTTCATGCTGCTCCAGAGGACAATTACACAGCACACAGCCACTATCATGGACCTCAAAGCAGGAGGACACTCCTCTCTCTCTCTCTCTCTCTCTGTCTCTCTCTCTCTCTACATCTTTATGTCTACATACAATGTCTACATCTGTGTGTGTGTACTGAAATATTTCTCTCTCTCTCTCTCTCTCTCTCTCTCTTAGTGAGTGTGTGTGTGTGTGTGTAACTAAGTCTGTGGCCCCGTTCTTTGATGTGTCCTCTCTGAGAGTTCAAAGGGTAAGATGAGACGCCAGCACCCACGGTAACGCTCTCACCTGCCGGCTTTGATGATAGACAGGGGTTCCACCATCAGGACACACACACACACGCATACACGCACGCAATGCCCTGACACACACACACTCACACACACACACACACACACACACACACCGTTCTATTGTGACGACGTCCCTCTCTTCATTGTGTTGAGTGCCCTGGTCAAACCACTCAAACTCCTTTTGTTAGAGAAGCCTACCATCTCTCCTCCTGTTACTTCACAGACAGGACTAGATGTGTGTGTGTGTGTGTGTGTGTGTGTGTGTGTGTGTGTGTGTGAGAGTGTGAGTGTGAGAGTGCATGTGTGTGTGAATGTATGTGTGTGTGTGTGTGTGTGTGTGAGAGA
>JAVQIZ010057698.1:0-15000 GCA_036023535.2 Galaxias brevipinnis
CTGATAGGACAGGTAAGGTAGATGAAGGCCTCTGATAGGTCAGGTAAGGTAGATGAAGGCCTCTGATAGGACAGGTAAGGTAGATGAAGGCCTCTGATAGGACAGGTAAGGTAGATGAAGGCCTCTGATAGGACAGGTAAGGTAGATGAAGGCCTCTGTCAGGCCGCCCACTGGGGTTAGGAGGAGGTCCGATAGGAGGGCACTACAGATCTAAAGACAACATTGAACTTCATCTAACTTAGTTTGGATGTTCTGCAGGTTGTGACCGTTATCTAACCAACATCACAAAGTTTTAAGGCTGTAGTACTGTTCTATATGTATACATCTGTGTTTAGAACTGACTGCCTAGCTGAGAGGAGGTGTAGGTGTGTGATTGATGTTGTGGTGAATGTGTGAAGGTGGAGCTGGAGAGGAAGCTGGAGTCATGCACCAAGTCCAAGCTGCACTACAAGCAGCAGTGGGGGCGCGCTCTCAAAGAGCTGGCCCGCTTCAAACAGGTAAGCTCTCCGCTCTGCAGCGGGCTCTTCACTCCTCCCATAGGCACCAAAGCTGTCCAAAAAGCTGTTCCATTAGCCCAAGCAGCTTGTGTCCTTTCCTAGGTCAATGGAAGGTCTGGATCTCTAGTCCATAGTCAATAGTCTCCCATCTGTTTCCCTACTCCTGAAGAATGTGGGAATGTCTGACCAGAGCTCACACCAGCATGATACTTTCACATCACCCCACATTTAGGTTTTTCTAGTGCAGCATTTATAGTTTGCTCAGTATATATATTCTTTGATTATTTCAGACACACTATGTGATCCCCTTGCGTTCAGAGTTGGCCTGGCGTCTGAATGTGTCAGTAGGTGACATGAAGCAGGCCGAGTGTTCAGTTTGGGTCTCAAGTGTTACTGTGAAGAGAGGAAACTGGGCTAAGCCTCTACTCTGCTGCCTTATCGCCATCATTCTTCATCTGACGTCTCTGTGTGTGTGTGTGTGTGTGTGTGTGTGTGAGAGAGAGAGAGATAGAGTTAAAGTAAAATACTAAGGGTGCCTGCTTGTGTGTGTGTGTGTGTGTGTGTGTGTATCTCTGTGTGCCTCTCTTCACACGAGAACCAAATATTATCCCGAGGTGGTGTAGACAATGGCATGGCCGCAGCCCGGCAGGCAGGCAGGCAGGCAGGCAGACAGGGAGGCAGACAGACAGACAGACAGACAGACAGACAGACAGACAGACAGACAGACAGACAGACAGACAGACAGACAGACAGACAGGCAGTCAGGCAGGCAGGCAGGCGGGCATGCATGCAGGCAGACAGACAGGGAGGCAGACAGGCAGGCAGGCAGACAGGCAGGCAGGGAGATAGATAGACAGACAGACTTGCTGGCTGGCTGGCTGGCTGGCTGTGCACTGGGGCCAGCCCCTTGGTCTGTTCAGTCAGCCCAGTGTAGACCAGTGTAAACACCAGTACACACTGAGACCAGTCTCTCTGTTCAGACCAGTGTAAACACCAGACCAGTCTCTCTGTTCAGACCAGTGTAAACACCAGACCAGTCTCTCTGTTCAGACCAGTGTAAACACCAGTACACACTGAGACCAGTCTCTCTGTTCAGACCAGTGTAAACACCAGTACACACTGAGACCAGCCTCTCTGTTCAGACCAGTGTAAACACCAGACCAGTCTCTCCGTTCAGACCAGTGTAAACACCAGCACACACTGAGACCAGTCTCTCTGTTCAGACCAGTGTAAACACCAGACCAGTCTCTCCGTTCAGACCAGTGTAAACACCAGCACACACTGGGCTTATCAGCAAACCACTAAGACCTGGGAGAGAGACTCCCCAGCTGGAAACATCTGACATGCCGCTTTCTCCCTTCACTCGCTCTTTTCTTTCTCAACCTCTCTCTCTCTCTCTCTCTTTCCCTCACTTCTTTTCTTTTTTCACTTTCCCCTCTCTCTCTTCGCTCTGTGTCCCCGCGCTCCTTACTCTCTTAAAGTGCCAGCTATATGTAAAGAAAACAGCCATTGATTAATGCTGTGCTAAGGGGGCTCCATAAGTTAATGTGTGACCCAGCCGTAAATCACGCTGGGTTATTGTGTGGAGCATTAGAAGGCCAGGCGCTAACTATTTCAATGTCCCACTCTGTTTTGATGAAATATCAAAGCTGTGCTTACATTAGGGCCCTCCATCTGGACGGTCCTGTGCGGCACGTTAATATGACTTGTTTAGGTTTCGCTGCTATTTATTTTCCAGTATCAGCACGCCGGCGAGCTGCTTGGCTCAAGTTGTATCATAAAAATTCTTCCGGGAGGAATAATGTGTTTTCACATAGGTCAGGGGTATTCGGGGTAGCTGAGACAGTTCTGGAAGCAGGTTTTATATGGTGGAGGGCGGGAGTGGAATCTGCCTGGAAAATAGGGAACATGTGTTCCTATAGGCTGAGAAGCAGGAAGGAAGAACAGCGTTAACCTGGTGGGCTTCGTCCAGCTAGGCAGAGGCGAGGTTCTGACCCTGCTCTGTGGACCCACCAACACTAGACCAGGACCAGGGCCTTCGCCAGCTCCACACAAAACTCTGGCTGAAGTGTGTGTGTGTGTGTGTGTTTGTGTGTGTGGTGACAGGCGTATTCAGTGTGAGGAGTGACCCTGACATCTGGAAGCAGACCTAATTGGGAAAGGAGGGTAGTTTACTGCCCCCCCCCCCCCCTCACCCCACTTTAGTTCAATTATGTCCGACTGTTTCCCCCAACAAGAATGGACTGATGATATTGTGTACAAATGATTCAGCTTATCTAAAACATAAACATTAAAAAGCAGAACACGGGAAACAGTCATTCCCAGAATGTTCTCTTCCAGCTGGATTCATGGACGCAGCAAGAACACACTGCCTGTCTGTCTGTCTGTGTGTGTGTCTGTCTGTCTGTCTGTCTGTCTGTCTGTCTGTCTGTGTGTGTGTCTGTGTGTGTGTCTGTCTGTCTGTCTGTCTGTCTGTCTGTCTGTGTGTGTGTCTGTGTCTGTGTGTGTGTGTGTGTGTCTGTCTGTCTGTCTACCTGTCTGTCTGTCGGTCTGTGGGTGTGTCTGGTGACCCCCCCCCCCCCCACACACACACACACACCATGCCTAGCCACGCTGTGCTTTGGCCTTCAAAGTATTGGAATCGCTGAAAGACTTTCCCTAAGCAATGAGCAGTCAGTTAGTCAGCCAGTCAGCCAGCCCCCCTCACCCCCCTCCTGAGCCCCTAGAAAAACCTCTCCGCTAATTGTTCCAGTGTTTGCCTTCAGAACAACCTTGGCACCAGGCGTTACAGAAACCGCTGAGATCGTTTGTTTTTCTAGTCATTTGGGGGCTAAAACAAATGTATTACAGGCCTACAATGGCTACAGCGAGGGTTGTTGAAAGGTGATGCTTTTGTCAACGTGTGTGTGTGTGTGTGTGAGAAGGAGAGAGAAAAAAGAGATGCAGAGGGTGACCCTAATCTGGCCTCAGCGTGTGAAAATAGGAGCTTTCCCATGAAGACGGCAGCAATTGTTCTGCCCTTTGTCAGTGCACACACACACACACACACACACACCCTGAATCCACTGAAATAGTAAGAGGAGCTCAGTGGAAATGTTGTTTTTATACTTTTCCACATTTAATGTGCCACTTTTTGCCTCAGTAGCATTCTGGGTCAGTCAAAAAAGACTAAGGCTGTACTAACAGGTACCTCTCTACCTTCCACTGTTTCTAATGGGAGTGGAAAGTACAGTGGAACGTGTGTGTATGGCTGTGATGGCCCGTCCAGCAAAGGCTGTAATGAACGTGTGTGTGTGTGTGTGTGTGTGTGTGTGTGAGCAGAGGGAGCAGGAGAACGCCATGACGAGGCTGAAGAAGCAGCAGGAGGAGCTGGAGGCCATGAGGCTGCGTTTCCTAGCAACCGAGGAGAAGGAAGCTGTCAAGTCAGACCGCCAGGAGCTGGACACCATCCGCAACGAGCTCAACAGGTGGGCACCGCTTACACACACACACACACGGAGAGATGGTGTTCCTAAGGCCCATGTTACTAGCGGTATTGGTGTGTGCTCAGGCTGAAGCAGCAGGAGGACAAGCGTCCGTGGGGTGACAGCAGCTCGGTGGGCGGTCCACTGAACGAGAGCGCTGACGAGCACCTGAGCCGCCTGCTGGAGGAGCGTGACACGCTGCTCAGGACGGGCGTGTACACACACGACGACCGCATCATCAGCGAGCTCAACCGACAGATCCAGGAGGCCATGCAGCACCGTGGGGCCAACTGACCAACAATCCCACCATCTAGGGAGCCTAGCCAGAGTACACTGAGTCTCAACCACCACCCCACCATCTAGGGAGTCTAGCCTATACCCTGAGTCTCAACCACCACCCCACCATCTAGAGAGTGTAGCCTATACCCTGAGTCTCAACCACCACCCCACCATCTTGGGAGTCTAGCCAATACCCTGAGTCTCAACCACCACCCCACCATCTAAGGAGTCTAGCCTTTACCCTGAGTCTTAACATCCACACCACCATCTAGAGAGTCTAGCCTATACCCTGAGTCTCAACCACCACCCCACCATCTAGGGAGCCTAGCCAGAGTACACTGAGTCTCAACCACCACCCCACCATCTAGAGAGTGTAGGCTTTACCCTGAGTCTCAACATCCACACCACCATCTAGAGAGTGTAGCCTATACCCTGAGTCTCAACCACCACCCCACCATCTTGGGAGTCTAGCCAATACCCTGACCCCTATCCCACCATCTAGGGAGCCTAGCCAGGGTACCCTGAGCCCCACCCCACCATCTAGGGATATTAGCCAGTACCCTGAGCACCACCACACCATCTAGGGAGTCTAGCCAGTACCCTGAGCCCTACCCCACCATCTAGGGAGTCTAGCCAGTACCCTGACCTCTGTCCCACCATCTAGGGAGTCTAGCCAGTACCCTGACCCCTATCCCACCACCTAGGGAGTCTAGCCAGTACCCTCAGCACCACCACACCATCTAGAGAGTCTAGCCTATACCCTGAGTCTCAACCACCACACCACCATCTAGGGAGTCTAGCCAGTACCCTGACCTCTGTCCCACCATCTAGGGAGTCTAGCCAGTACCCTGAGCACCACCACACCATCTAGGGAGTCTAGCCAGTACCCTGACCTCTGTCCCACCATCTAGGGAGTCTAGCCAGTACCCTCAGCACCACCACACCATCTAGGGAGTCTAGCCAGAGTACCCTGAGCCCTACCCTGCTGTTTGAGCCTGGTCCCTGGTGTGCCAGAGACACTCCCTGGCCATCCCTCTCAGCATGTGTTCCACATAAAGGCTCAGCCACATAGGAGCAATGTCCATACGTGTTCTCAGCTAAAGGACATATCTCCTCCTAGTGCTTACGGACTATGACCAACACAACAAACCACTTTGTTCTCTTGATTTGGGATTGCGCTGTTCTGCTCATCCATGCTAACACCAGTCTGTGTGTGAGGCCAGTGTTTACAACTTTTTAAAATGTTTTTGCTATAGTTGCAATTTGTTACATGGTCATTTTTAAAGACTCTTTCCCTTAACAATAAGTGTGTTAGAATACAAACATAAAAAGCATTATATACACCCTTGCGCAGTATACAATAAGTCAGGATGCCTTGAGTAAAGAATGAGTTGTGAGTTTTTAGAATAATTGTTGTCAATCCTGCATTGGAAAAAAACGTATGTGCTCAATTTATTGGACAGGATTTACATGTATAGTAGACTACTCTGTGGACAGAAGGTGGTGCTACAGTACAGAGAAAAATATGTCCAAAAACTTGCTGTCTAATCCAGAATTATTGTGTCATAGTATTTATTTTTCTTTAGGATAACATATTTTTTACCTTCTATGTACAGTAATTGGAGTGCATTAAATAAATTATTTTGAGATACTATAGCTTGCTGCCAGCCTGTTTGTTTTTCACTTTAAGTTAAAATATGCATCTTAATTTATACCTAACACGTCCTTTTTGCCCTGAAGAAAACCTGTCAGGTGACAATGGGTCTAGAAATAAGCTTGTGCTTCTAGCAATCATGCTGTTAAAACATGCACCTAATTAGATGAACACCATTATAAGCCAAAGCACACAGTTTCTTTATTCCCTTGACAGAAGGCCTTTTTATAGTACCATTTGAGACAATTCCGGTAAATTGAGTCTGGGGCTGACACAAGAACATCTTTGCTTTGATGAGCTAATGAGATGATTAATACAGCACCTGATATTCTTACTTTTCCATTCTAAACTGGTGTTGAATGGCACCTTCACATGAATATAAAGCAATAAGAGTTCAATTACGTTAGCAAAGCATTATGTAACTACTTTCCATGCTTGTTTATTGGAACCATGTCATTACAGCAACTTCAATTGGCATGGTTTGTGTTCTTACACAAGCAAAAATCGATCTTTACAGTTTTAAAGTTAGAGAATATTTAAAGTCCTTTAGTTTACACAGTGATTATTTTAGGTATGTGTTGCGCATTGTCACTAAAGCACTTCTTTCTTCTTTTTTTAAAATAAATATTGTATTGCTTTGTTTCGAAAAATGACCCTGTGTGTGCTGGGCTAAAAGACATGCACGTGTTTCTGTTGCACTCACTGTTTGGCCCGTTTGATTCACTTCTTCAAATTGACAGGACATGAATAAATAGCATACCTTGTTCAGCATTTTGTAAAAGTAATATTTGTGATAGACTGCAACAGTTATTGTGATAAAAATCCAGATTTAATTTAGGTTCATAAGTTAGTCATAGAAAGAGAGGGAGAGAGAGAGAGAGAGAGAGAGAGAGAGAGAGAGAGGCTAGTCTAAACAGAGGTAGAGCTGGATGGGTCCTTGATGAGATCAGTGTGTTGACCTGCAGCTGTCGAAACGTGGTAGCTTACATGTACAATCACATGTAAGTACATGCTCTGACACGACTTTCCACACACCTCAGAGAGGGCTCCCAGGCTAGCAGTCCTCTGCTTCTAGTAGAACGTGTGTTTGCAGAGGTGCGGGGCACTTGTGTATGCCACACATCTACAAGACGTGTCCTTGGGCCTGTGTGTGTGTCGGCTCCTTTCCTTTGTGTGTGTTCACGGGAGCAGTGTGTGCTTGCGTGTGTTCCTTTCTATCCGTGTGAGTGTGTGTGCATATTGTGCTGTGTGTATTCATTAAGTGGGTGTGTGTGATGATGCTTTAGCTGTTGGTGGTGACATTGTGCAGACGGTTCCAGCTCAACCCTCTGCAGGATCCAAGAAGCAGACAACTCCTCAATCTCCTTATCTGCCTGGGAGGAGCTGCACCCAGAGCAGGGCTTGGAGGAGCGGAGGCCCTGGGTGAAACTCTCAGAGGAAAGTCTGGCCCAGAGCTGTGGTCCTGGGGAGAGGGTGGGTGTGGGTGTGTTGAGAGTGTGTTATGGATGGAGAAGTGGGGCTGCTGGATGAAAATTCCTCCTCTCTAAAAAACCCCTGCTGACTGATACCTGAGTGATAAGGGGTAAAGCCAACAGCGCTGCTTGTCAATACGCTCTTGAACTCAATACACACACACACAAACCACCAGCCTCCTTCCTAGTACTTAGGTGGACAGGCTGTCAGCCCACAGCTTACATAGACCCCCTATCTACATGGCCACTATCTACTGAGCCTCCTCTCCAGACAGGCTTAGAGGGATTTCAGTGGGACTGGTATGGGGAACTAGATCCCTTTCTACTAGTGCACCAGGACCACATCCTCGTCCAAGATGAGGGCAGCTTTTCAAGAATAGTATGCTCACTCAAACCTCAAATCTCAAATCTCATACCTGGCAGGATAGTATGCTCACTCAAACCTCAAATCTCATACCTGGCAGGACAGCGAGAATGAAAAGGACTGTGGTTCACTCACAGATAATCTAACCGTTTAACAATAACACAACAATAGTTCCTCTTCAAGTAGTGCCTCCAAGCTGCCTCTGTTATACAAGGGTATGGCTGCAAAAGAAGGACCTTAATATGCGCCAGCCAGGAAAGCTTTGGAATCCCTTAGATTTTTATTTTCGTATTCAAACCTTTTCATTTTTATAAAATTTTTATTGGTACTTAATTTGAACACTGTATGTTTTAAACCTAAGCCTGAAGATGTCATCAATACTTAGTTTTGATTCATATTGGTGTTCTTTTCTTTAAATCAACTATAAATACCTTTTTAATATTAACTTATTATCAACACATTTCTTCTGATAGCACATTGTAATGTCTTTGGGAGAATGAAAAAATCGTGGTTCAGATCAGTCCTCTTGAACTCTCAATATTTAACACAAATTTTGTCTGCCACCCGATACGATCTCCCGTGAAACTGCGACAAATTTCTTTATGGCACAAGGAAGTGCGTCACTAAATCAGGACGAGATGCCCATACTTGGAGTATAGTCGTTGATCGTGCTAGTGATATGCAGTGACCACGAGCATTCTGCATGTTTTCTTTGCGACGGTTAGGGAACATAATTACACTAAGCAAATGGTAGGGGTGGCTAAAATCACCTCCTTCAGGTAAACTGCCTCTAGTAACTTTAAACTGTACATTCATCAAGAAATCTTACATTTTCAGTTATTACAGCACAAAAGACGTTTGGCATTCAAACATTCAGTTTGTGAACATATTCAAGGCAGATCTGCATGACTTCAGTCCATCAGTACTCCGGCACATTGCTCCAACATTCTGAATAATAAAAAAAAAAAGACGTATGACAGATGACACCTGTGTCTGGTGTGAACTAAGCCACCAGCTGACTCAGGACCAGCCAAGTGTCTTTTTCTCAAAAGTCTCACTCTGATATACCTATCATCTTGTGCAGTTCCTCTTATTTTATTGTTCTAGATAGATCCAGTTTCTCTCAGGGAAGCAGTGGGCAGTTTTGTACACAACCTTCAGTTTGTTTTCTTTGAACTTCTATTTTTGTAGTTGTGCTTTTATTGTGAGAGTATATTTTATTACTTAATTTCTGATGAGCTAATATCATTTGTTAAATAGTTCAAAATTTGTTTGATATTGATTGATGGGCAAACAATTATATTACAATTTACAATTACAATTACAACTACAATTACATGTATTTTCTCATCCATTTCCCATTCCATCCCATTTCCAGTGTTTTGGCTCACACATTGAATAGCCTTCATTTCCAGTGTTTTGACTTACACATTGAATAGCCTTCATTTCTCACAGCAACTGTAGACTGACATGTTTCTAAAGGCTGTTTATTCTTGGCCCATTTTATCTCAGAATGAAACTTCAGATATTCCTGTTCAATACTGTAGCTTTCCACCCAATGTTAGGCAATTGGCTGGCCATGATAAGCCATTATAATTAAATTACAATATACCAGTCAACATTCACAAATGATAGAACAAGGATGAGATAGGTGAGTTTGCTATTAAGGCTCTGGAAGTAATGCCTGGTGAAAATAGGGAAGTCATTTTGGAATACATAATTATAAATCAGTAATTTTAAGAACAAATAGTAATTTGCAAAATTAGTGATTTCTGAAATACTTAATTTAATAAATTAAATCGTGCTTTGTTTTGAAAAAAATGGCCAACATGTCTTAATGATTCCAAACTCTTTCACGCTAGCGTAGCTACAGCTCCAAGGTTAGCTGCCCTTCTTTAACCAAAGCTTTTGAAAACAAAACACATTGTGGGTTGTGCGATGCATAATGTGACAACGGTTCACTTCCAAATCCGTATAGGAACAGTGCTGGTTGTGGCGTTTCCCAGCCTCACTCACTCAGCTTGCTGTTCAAGTGAACTCCACTCAGACTGCAATCCCAGGAGCTCATTCACACCCACGGAATCACTGCACACACCCTGACAAACAGACCCAATAAACAGTCACATACTGACATGAGAAAATCTATTGCCAAATATAAAATAAGCCTGTGCAAAATACCTGACAAGCTTGTCAAGTTTAAAAACTGGGGTAGTAGTCAAACAAGGTCAAAAGAAAACGTGAATTTCTCAGACTTTCTCCGCTTTACAAATGTTGCATGTTTCCAATTAACTTGTTTTTTTGGGAAGTTAGAAAAACTGCAGCTTGATCACTGATTGGTTTTGAAAGTGTAACCTCTTGTCTGCTTAATATTTTTCCGAACAGGAAATTCCTTGAAAAGCAAACTGTTCCAGTCTCAGAGCCCCTTGGGCCACTTTCACATGTACCATTTTCTGTATGAGCATTTGTTTAGCCTTGGGGCAAAAGCTGAGTTTCACAGGTCCTGCTTCCCATGGCAAACTGTGATGATTGATGCTTGAACATTTTAACTGTATTTGCTTTACAAATTCACTGAATTCCCCCTTGAATAATTTGTTTAAATCACTCCTGAAGCTGACAACTTGTGTTTCGATTATCTGCAGACTGTGATAGGGCTGTTTAACTAAGTATGTGCGGAAAAGTGGTTGGCTGTTTTGTTTTTCAGAGGTCAAGGTGGTTTTGCAATTAGTGTAATCTTCATTGACATCAAGTGAGAGACAGAGAGAAATAATGCCACAATGATGAATGGAAACAGCTGTTTGAATAACCACATAGTATTTATCTTAAAAAGCATTCAACATGTTTTGTATTCAAAACAACTGTGGCATATCTACTCAGAGGACTAAATGGCAAAAAAAAAGAAGAATTAATTGTGAGAATTATTCAGATTTAGCCAAACCCAAACATTAGTTTTGTTCAGCTTGACTTCCTGGGATAGATAAACTGAAGACAATAGTGTTTCTAATTCAGTTCCATTGACCACATCATCATAATAAGTTGAGAAAGTAAACCTATGTAGACTGTCACAATGACCAAAGTACTATTACTCAATGTCAGAGAGGAAACAGGCAGAAAATTACTACTTAACCCTCCATTTGTCATCCCCAGTGAAGGCCTACAATTCTCTTTTACGGACCTAAATATTCGTAATATACACCCAAATATAGACATCACACTAGAATTCTTCTTAACCCCCAAAATGCCTGCAATGCATATGTGTACGTTCTTAACATCTCCCCACCAAGCCAAACTTATTCACGCCAATGTAAGTATTTTGAAGTCATGGACATGTTCTTTGTGGTTGACAGAGGCTTACATGGGAGAGTAGCGAGGTAGTGTCTGAGCCTCCAGCCTGCCTGGCTCCGGGGGCAGCAGAGTCCACTCCCTGGTAGAGACGTGCCGATGGCTTTATTGAAGAAGCTGCTTTGGATCTCTTGTTTATACTCTGTTAAATGGTGCAGGGGGGTTGAAAGCCGGCTCACACATCCACACTCTCACGCGGTGGAGCCGGGGGTTGACAGAGGAAGGCCAGGGTTGAGAGGCAAGAGGGACGGCCTAATAAATCAGGCGGGGAGCGAGCCGCCGTGAGGTCATGGTGCCCAGGTCAGATCCATAGCCTCTCGACAGCTCCCCACACAGCTGGAGCACACGGCTCCCTGGGGCCTGAACCTGCACACACACACTCACACACACACACACACACACAGACACAGAGAGACAGCCACACACACACACACACACACACACGCACACGCACACACACACACACACACACGCATACGCGTATGCGCGGACACACACACACACACACACACATACACACACACACAGACACAGGCACAAACAGACTCACACACAAAAACGATGACACACAAACCAAAATGTGTACACACAAAGCTTGTTAAACTAACGCAGACGCACATACAAACACAAATATATACACCATAGAGGCAGAGGGGCACGGGGTGGCGCCCCAAGGCACTCAGTGGACACACAGATACATCACCGCCCGCTAAGATGAATCTGAGCCTGGAAACAAGCTGTAGTGGGGCTGTGGGCAAGGCAGCGTCCGTGTCGGACACACACACACACACACACGCACGGTTTGTAAAGAAAAACTAGTGACATGAACATCTTGTTAAACTAAACCCATTTCAGTTATTTGGGCAGTGACAAATGACCCTCAGGCGCAGGGAGTTTGAGACAACTGTCATTTTGAAAACCTGAGCTCTAAACTTCACACCCTGTTTTCTGCTCAGGTCAACTGTGAAGAGTTGAGAGGCAGCAAAAGACTATGGTGTGTGTATCAATGTATCAATATAGGACAGAATCTAAATTGCTCTATTGTTCTGCACCCCAGATACGCAATGTAAGACACTTATATATCAGAATATCTGCCTAAAATGAGTGAAAAAATGTAACGTGTTTTGGATTAAATTATTGTCGAGGTGGCCACAGTAGGTAAGTACTTGAATAATTGTGTTTTTGGTGGTATTGCTTGCCGTGAGATCACATTGAAATTAAAACAGCTTAAGATTAACAGCATTATAACGTTGAAAAAGCAAATCAAACTGGATTTCTGATTTAATTTTCCATGGAATAATTATTTTGTTGTTTTGACCCGAGGTTTTATTTAACAAAAAACAAACTGAAACCATGCAAACAAGTCAAAAGGTCCATGAGTCAGTCTCTTTGAAGTGAAGGTCCAGAAGGTTCTGTTTGTCATGATGATTATCATACACATGCTGTTTCTGCCTATTGTTTGGCGTGAAACAAATGTTTAATTCACCACACAACCCCTAGGTCCTTGCAATATAAAAATCCCATAATTTGTATATATGTACAGCATTGGCTACATTTCAAATGACAGCATTGCGATAAAAACAGATTTGGTTTTCTTTGTAGACTTGCATCCAACATGGCTGCTGCATTAGTCTTTGGGAAACGCTACAGTGCTCAATTACTTAAAGCTTTTGAATTCAGGCACAAACCTATTTGTTATCCATAATAACTGTGCTTGTCCTCACTTGTTAGCAAAGTGTATCGTGTATGTACATACAAATTCAATTAAACGTACAGTTTGCATTGTGTTGCAAAGATAACAAAACAATCCCTTGATGAAAGAAGAAACAATTGAAGCAAATCAGTCAAAAAAATATTACTGTGATTTCAAACAATAATTTTAACAGAAGCAAAAGCTTTGTGCCAGTGATAAGTAACAGTAATTTAAATTCAGCTGACAAGGATCAGTGAAACTAGGTCAGACTATATAGAACTGGAAAGATTTTAGACATCGCAATGTAACGATACAAACCCCCCATTTCACACAGAGTGTCAAAGGTTACCCCTCATTTGACCGATTTATAGTTAAAAATTCTAAAGACTTGAGGACTGAAGAAACATAACTTTGTATTTCAAAATTATCATCAAGCTTCGTGATCAATCATTACTTGCCTTAAACGTTAAGCATCCAAGTCGAGAAATTTACAAAGGATCACCAATATAAAAAAAACTTAAAAAACAAAGTGCCTGAAGCATGATATGAGCGCGATCATTAGAAGATAAATATAATTTAGTTGATTTGCTTTATACATTCCACACTGAGCCTTCTTTCATTGTGGTACTAGAAACCAGATGCCCTCCCCTATGCCCATGGTTCAGTATTTGGTGCATCTGAAGAGAAGTTGTGCATTACATTTTTTTTAAACAGAGACATTATGTTGAGCTTTGGTATTTCCTTTAGTATAATGATATAAAAACAAATAGGAAAATCAGATAGAAAGCATACTGTTATCATTTTTGGTATTTGGTATTTTCTCTCTGTTGTGTCTTATATGTTCTTTCAAAGTCCCCCAAAGTATCAAATAAATAGCCTGCTCTACCCCTCCAAACCAGCCTACAGCACCTGACCCCCCCCCTGGCCCTCTTGTTCAGTGCCAGGAATCAATACCTCTTCACATCTTACTCCTTTTATTACTGCTTTTGCTTTTCTCGCCACTGATTGAGAGCTTCTGGGAGGAAATCTTTGGTTTTGCTTAAGTGTCCGTGACGTTTAATCATGATTTTCTTGTGGCGTTTAATTCCGTCCAGTCAATCAGCTAATCCACCTCGATTGATTCACTGCTCTCGCTGATAGGCTTGCACTCGTTGGGCATTCGCTGGTGTCTGCTCAGCTGGGTCGCCTGTGTGAAGCTCCTGTCACAGCGCTCGCACCTACACACAGAGAGAGAGAGAGAGAGAGAGAGAGACATACACACAAGGAGAGAGGAAACACAGTGCTTAATTACATCGGACTAGATAATTAGTAGCATACAGTAATAGTAATATAAGACAAATCCCCAGATGAAACACACATACACATCTAAGTTCACACACATACAGACACAAAGACACACACACACTCACTAAACGGTTTGATCTTTTCACACACACATGCACACCCGCACACGCACACATGCACACACACACACATGCACACACACACACACACACACACTCACATACATCGTTAGATCTTTCTCCACACATACACAGAGACAATGCAGCGCTAGCTCACTGTCTAATGACTAGCGACAGTCCAAAGTGGCCAGGAGTCATGGTGGCTGGCGGGCTGTAATTGTAGCTCCCCTCCCCTGCCCTGATGGAGATGATGGCAGAAGGCTCCCCACCCTCCCCTTCACATCTACCTGCCAATAATCTAAAGGAGAGGGGGCCAAGTCCCCCACTGCACCATCCTACAACCTGTGCCTGATAAGGCCATGTGTCCCTGTCACTTCCAATAGATGGGCAACAAAACCAGATTTTCACTAGTGGGGCCATCAAAGAGAGAGAGGCCCGCGTGAAGCGCTGGGCTTAGCGGCCTGGAAAAGAAGTGGCCTGCTGTTAGATAGGGCAGGCTTGCTGAGTGGGGGTGCATTAGGTGGAGAGGCATGTGTGCACAGGCTTAGGAGAGCCTAAAGCCAAGCCAATAGGCCTGTTATGTGGACTGTAATGTCAAAGTTATACTAATGACGTTGAACTAAACTCATCAGAATACGTACTGTCTTGTTGTCCATTTTTGTTCATCTGAAACAGAAATGATTTGGTTGACACGTTGCACTGATTGAAGGATTTCCAGACTCAGACAGTTCTATCTCTATCTAACTATCCCACACAAATGGCCCGAGGCTCAAACACTCCACCAGCCTGTGAGCACGTCGCTCTAAAAAACACGCTGACGACGCAGCATCGAGCC